>JAGDQP010043764.1:0-16121 GCA_022664845.1 Lepisma saccharinum | reverse complement strand
TAAATCAAAATTAAACATTCGAAGAAATCACGTAAAACACTGATGTACGGAAAATTGAACACTATTTATAATACATGTACTAACTTGCTTCACTCAAATGTGTATGCTCCATCTCTAGTAGCATATATACCTTGAAAATACGTGAGTTAAACGTTAGTGCCGAAACGTTATTTTAACGTTGTAAATGTACCGAAATGTCCGTCTGTTCAACGGTTTATTAGATATTGAATATTGGTTGAGAAGAAACAAGTTGAAATCAAGAAGTGGACGATAAAGAAACGGGTTCAGTTGGCCAAAACAGAGCATGGCTGCTGTCTACTTGTATACACATTTAGTTGCGTTCCGTCCTTTGCTTTTATCATGATGTACAGTATTAACTTTCCAACAGTAAATAATCCAAGTGTCTGCTGCAGGATTCGAAGCTGGAACGTTCAGTACTCGTTGGTAGCTCAACAAGTTACCCGTAGACCACGCAGTCACCTTGAGATTCACTACTCTTTTACGGTATCTATAAGAAAAGGCAGTCTTGAAAGTGCCGCAAATCCAGATGCGTCCTTGCATCATCATGCAAGAATAAGAATAAAGAATATTTTCCATCTTTTTTTGTTATGTGCATTTTTCGTTATTTAATACTTTGACCATCGCTGCACTATTAAATGTGTATTTCTCAAGAAGTGTAATATGTCACTGTAGAAAAATGCATATAAAGCGAAATATATGTCATGGTTGAAAACACTTCTCATTAACGCCCTATTAAATGTTCGTTGAAATATAGTTTAAAATTCAATCTGTTTTCAACATGCAAAACAGAACACAAAATAATACTTAATGGGATTCAATTAGCTTTTAATTATAAATTTTAGTCCATTAAATTAGAGAAAATCCAATGCAACGAAATCTATACCATAGTTGGAAATAACAGTTAAATTAACATCTTTTCAGCAATATCAAGTCTTTGTTGAAACATGATTTAAAATTAAACATACTTTCTTTTAACCGGTAACGTTTAATCTACGAAATATACTAAAATGAAAACGTTTAAAACATGTCTGTGTGCTACTAGGGAAATTTCCCTTTACCACTCTGTTTAGTATGAAACACTACCATGTAATGAAACATTGTAAAATGTTTTCAGGGACTTTAGTACTGTGACAATACATCTTGCGCAATGTGGAAAATATCTATTAATTAAATTTGAATTGAATTTCACACTTCTAAATATCCTTAAAATTACAGTAGCAAGTTATAATTTGAAAATGAGACCATAAATCTTGTTTGTTTAGATTGGATATATCGGTGAATATTGTACTTATGAACTGATAATAATTTCATATCCTAAACTCAAAATATCATCTTGCCCCACCTTATTTAATACATTCTCAGTTACATGCAGATGAGTCCATTCCGGACAACAGTGAACACTTTTTGAATTCCGTTGATGGCGTAAGTTGTCGGAGTTTGCGGGAAACTTATTAATCCAAAGATCAATGTATAACTAAGCGATCCCCTGCCAGGGAAATATGAGTAACAGTAGCGCTCCTAGTGTCAGGGGAACGCAATATCAAACCAAATCAATATTCAGTACTTCGCGTGGCATGACAGGCTTGGTTCTAACTTGTAAGTCTCAAATGTTACTATATATCATGGCGTAGTGAAGTCTAGGCTAATTCCCCTGTCACGAGAGACACTGTGATAGCATGACTTGCCCTGAGTGGCTGTTGTTGTTGTTACCTAGCTGGCGATTTCCAATGCTAGAATACAGACAGATGTCTCTAAACGGATACTCTTTGCTTAACGACAATATCTGCCAGTTGCGTCATACACCATTCAGCCAGTGAGGAGGGAATGCTTTACCTGTTAATTACATATGTTGAGTTACATGTATTAATACATACCGTGCATGACTAAAATATTGTGATGTATTTTTTTTCTGCAGGAGCGTCTGGATTCTTGTGTTTGGATTGATAGTCCTTTTTACAATATCCGCTTATAATGGGCTTCTTATCTACGCCACTTATTATGATTGCGACCCTATGACAACAAAGGTAAGATCTGTTAACACTGTTTCATGGAAACAGACACAACTAAAGGATGAAAATGCCAAACAATTTAAGTACCATTTATAGGAATATACAGGGTGTTTCATAATTCTTGTCTGTAAGCGAAATGTCATATTCTCCGTATCGAAACTGAACAAAAATTGTTATTAAACATAGATCGAGAAATGCGTCATTTTGGAGATACAGGGTTTCTAACTTCGAGACTGAGAAAGTTATAACAATGGTAGATTTAACAAAGTTTTCTTGTTAAATCAGAGATATTGCAGGAAATTGAAAATCTGATGGTAAGCGTGGATGTGTGTTAATACAGCTGACTTAATAACCTGTATAACGTGAAGTTATAAGGACAACAGTGTTTCCAACCAGCTATAAATTTACAGTTTTGCAAAGGGAACCATAACAGTATTTTGGAATATTTGGTATCAAATAGTGATGTTAAACAAAATATGTGAAGCACAGAAAGCAGTGTTGCAAACTGTAGAAAATACAGTCAAGAGAAAGATCGCGACATAGTGTCAAGGACATGTCTGGTAAGCAATAGATAATTTTTAATAGTAAATATTTAGTTCGTCATTTATATCCCAGCAAACCTGAATTGTAATATCGGGTTATGCCATAAGTAATGTCGAATGTGCGATAACCGCTGTAATGACGGCATTTGACGAGCGAATAGTGAAGTAGATGGCACATGCTACAGCTGTCATGTAGGGCACTTGATTGTGCAGCAGGGTGTAGAAGGAGAATGGTCTACTCCACGTTTTGAAAGTTTGCCTTGTGTTTGATCATGGCAGTGTCGGAGGACCACATACGGCATGCTAGTTGTTTGAATTTCACCAAGGACACTAGTCAGCGCAGCGGCATGAAACATCAATGCCGTATACGGCCAGGGTGCTGTGGATGTGCGAAAGTGCCAGATGTGGTTCCAGAGGTTTCTCTAACACCAGCCTCACCGACAAGCCACGAGAAGGGAAACTTGTACAGTTGGATAATGATGCCCTGCGAGCAGCGGTGAAGGCAAATCAAATGAAAACTGTTGAAGAACTGACCAGTAAACTCCATGTCACCCATTCGATGACGATACTTCATCGTCATCTGCAGAACCTTCGGTAGGTGTCAAAACTCGCAAAATGGGTAACGTATACGTTAACGCCTCAACAGAAGCAGCAGCGAGTTGATATCTCCAGTTCCCTGCTCACTCGTCACAGACGTGAGCCATTTCTGGACAGAATGGTGACAGGGGATGAAAAGTGGGTCTTCAACCATAACATTTCTAGCAAACGGCAGTGGGTACCTAAAGGTGGTTGCAGGAACTGTGCCAACACAGGATTTCCACCCATGCAAAGTGATGTTGAGTGTTTGGTGGGGTATCCGTGAGATAATCCATTTTGAGCTCTTGCCACGTAACCAAACCATTAATGCAGATGTCTACTGTCAGCAGCTTGAACGCCTACAGAGTGCATTGTTGGAGAAACGTCTTGCTCTGGTTAATTGCAAGGGTGTGCTCAACCACGGTGATAACGCGCGCCCGCACAAGGTAAGAAGGACCTGTGCTAAGATCCAGGAATGTGTCTGGGAGAAACTCCCACACCTGGCGTTTTCACCTGATTTTGCACCAACAGACTACTGTCTGTCTCGCAGCCTGCAAAACCACCTTTCCGGGGAAACACTGTAAAATGAGGATGGTATGTGACGAACAGTGACTTAGTTCTTTGCCTTCAAAACCGTTGACTTCTTTCAGCGTGGTATTCAACAGCTGGTTGACAGGTTGACTAGAGTGTTGTGGAGTCCGATGGAAACTATTTTCCTTACTAACGACAGTGTTCCAAGTAAGTTATCGTTCTTTTCCTCACGGTACAAAAATACATTACTTATGGTATACTAAGAAGAAGTTACAACCACCTTCTGCCCCTCCGATGCAATGTTCTAACCAATTCTTTATCTCTTCTCCTTGTCTCAATGATTGTTCTCCCGCCTACTACCTTGAGTAGTGCTTCTATGTTCTTTCATAATTCCTTCGTAGAATTAACGTTTCAGCTTTACCATACTCCACAAAAACATTTAATTACTCTTTTCCTCAACTCTTGTTTTCATCGATCCATTTCTTCTTAGTGGATCCTTCTCTTGCCATTGCTATTATAGTCTTTATTCCTTTCTTTCATTTTACATCTTCACTTATAATGCTTGCTACATACTTCAATTTGGATACCTAATCTACTTTGTGTTTCTTCTTGAGAATACTTGCGATTTAGCGAAGAGCAGACTGTTCTTCCTATTGACTAACACTGTCTACATTTCACACAACTGTCGGTGTGTTTCGTCAATTTCTGCACCGTACGTGACAGCAGTAATGACTTCACTAGGAGTAAAGAGCTTGAGCAACTACTCGATCCTATTGTTGAAATGTGATGTGAAGCGGATCATGTGCGATAATTGCAAGAGAAATGGACAGCAGTTGGACGTTTGTAAAACCGTCAAATGCTGTCCAAATCACAAGTTGACGGATTTAGAGGTTTTTGTTGTTAGGCAGGCATTTAACAACTTGTGGTGGTCGCAACTGTTCACCAGACCCAGGAATATGGTCTTCAGAGAAACTCCAACTGCAAAAGTAGAGAGAACGAAATTGGCAAAGGCGTTCCTTTTTCCGCCTAGTCTTCTGGAACGTGGCTCCGGAGCGTTGTTTACGGGTACTTGACAATATGATGTAAGCGTGTGGGATGAATTTACTATTTCGAGGTAAAGGCAACTCTTGCAAAGAAATAGGACAATAGGGACAATTTGCAATGAACAAACTTAAAGAATCTTCGAAGATAAAATAGTTTCCGTTGCTAAAAGGAAAACTTCAAAGGAATCAAATAATAACATTGGAACATAAACATCAAGTGTTAAAAGGTAACTTTTTATGGACAACTTTAAACGAGAAATGTAATTTTCAAGATCACATCAAGAACGTCAGTTTCAAAGAAATGAAAGTTACAAGTAAAGCAATCTCAATCGGTAATAGAAAATTCCAAATGCAAATGAAATCAATTCTATAATACAATAACATGATGATCACTTTAATCATGACATATATATCCAGTCCTTGCACATATAAACTCAATAATTTAAAACAGAGGAAGGACGTGGATAGAGTACAAAGCAATGTCTATGAGACTGTCTGGATGCTTACTCGACGACAATTGCTCATGCTCTGTTGGTAACCGTGAATGTTCCTCCCTTCCACCTTTCAATTAAGAGACTTGCCGTCCAACATATAATGGAGGGCAGTATGAAAGAGCAGCGCTTAGTCGTACATTTCCTGCTGGCCGAAGGTGAGAGTACGCGAGACGTTGGTATGGGAACATTTTTTATATTTCTGACGCGGAAATAGGAATGGAGACGGTTTCGTCAAGAAAGAATATCATGCAAGACGATCCACGACCTGGACCATCTGTCATCGTCGTAACGGATGACCTCATACACTGCTTCCATTCGACGGCGAATGTCTCGCGTATTCGAACCTTCCACCACCATTAAACACTGCTCTTCCTTACTGACCTCCATGATATTCTGGCTTCACGTCCCTGTAAGTCTACACTTCATACGGCTTACACTTGCACTATTTCATGTAAGTGTGAGATGCGACTGCAATCTATTGGCCGACAACGGAATCCCCTTCGAATGGCAGGAGTTTTGTGGTGCCACCTGTTTCTCACTGACTGACTCTTATACAATTATTTTGATTATGGAATACATATTAATTGTACCTTATTGTTTGTGCATAGAAAGGTAATAAAGATAAGTGATACATAAGAGTGGATGGAAGAACATAAAAGGATGAAAAATAAAGGAAAACCACAATTGTGTTACATGTAGCATGATAATGCTTTTGTAACACGAAGAGACATACATAGTTGGACAAATGAACAATCAATATACTATTACATATCATATCCCCCAGTAATTCTATTTACCTCAAGGGAATGTCCTTGGAAGTCTTGGAATTTGTAATTTGGAATAATCCTAAGCAATCCCACTGGATTCGACATTATCCGCTTGCAAACATCTATGCAAGAGATACTCATTAGTCTGTTTATCAAATAGTTTTTCTATAGTATATGTGGAGTAACGAAGCTAACGGATACAAGGGAAAGAAGTTGAGGGTATTTTTTATCTATAACCCGAAATATATTTGACACCAAACTGTCATATTTTGTACAAAGAAATCTTGGATCTTGATGTATGTATGTAGAAAATATGACAATTTTTGTGTCACATATATTTCGTGCTATATATAAAAGACTCGCTTTGCTTATTGGTAAATGCCATTTGTATCTCATAGCTTCTTGAAGCGACATATAACATTTCTTTACTTCATTTCACAGTTAACTGAAATTCATCATATACGAAACATTATTTACTTGAAACAATTAAATTTGTCTCTAAATTATATCATTTCAGCTTGCCAAAGCAAGAGACCAACTTCTACCCATTCTTGTGATGCAGACGTCTGACCACTTTCCCGGGGTTCCAGGGCTTTTTGTGGCTGGAGTCTTTAGTGCAGCACTAAGGTATGTCTATGTTTAGAATTATTCACGTATCAATCGTTGTATAATCATAAAATCCCGTCATGCGAATCCTCGTACATATAAAACATCTTTTCGAATATACTAGAAAATTAAATATATTGTAATGTTCTCTGCTACTCCATGCCATGTATTCAGACGAACAATTTGAGTATCGAGTTGATGAAGAAGGCATGAACGTGTCCAATTTAACTTTCTATGATAACAACTGATCTGTCTCTTTCTTCCAACAATCGATAGATCTTCCTTTTCTTACGACATTTCCTATAAACGTTAAATTCTTATATCGACTGCAGTAACCAAAGGATGTTCCTGATATTTACAAATAAGAAAATGTTCGATGGAATCTTTTATATATGACCCAAAATATATGAGACACAAAACTGTCATATTTCGTACATGGATTCATTAAGGTTCAAGGTTTCTTTGTACAAAATATGACAGTTTGGTGTCAAATATATTTCGGGTTATATATGAAAGAACACCTTGAATTTCTTATTCGTCAATGTTACTCCTACCCTTGGTTTCTGAACTTCTCATATAAAGTTTGAGTTGCTTCCTTCCTGCGCCGGAATTTTCAATAGTAAACATGATGGTCATGATCTCGCTAACTATCTTGTATCCATTACATAAACCAAATGGTGTGTCAAGACTTAGCTTTAGAATGCATTTTTAAAGTCAATGATACTGGAATTTTTAGAAGTGAACATCTTCGTTTACACCAGTGCCAAAAGTGCCTTTACATTAATCAAAATTTATTTTTAAGTAGCTCCAGAAAGGCTGAACCGATTCAACCAGTTTTCTGAAATCTAAAAACAATGTACTCCTCTGTAAGTTATAAAAAATAGTACTTAAATCAGTACACCCATTGCGAATTTATTTTTGAAAGAAATTTGAACATAGTGAAGTTCACGAAATACTACATCCCTTATGTTATTTATGCATTTCCTATATAAAAGAATGCATATTTCAGGAATAGTAAAACAAATGAAGTCAAAGAAATCCTGTTGATACTACCAGTAAATGACTATGAATATTTGCATTTAATCAACTAAGATCGAAGAGTGGCATTATGGGAAATCCAAGAAAACGCTTATAAAAGGTATTTACCGGAGTGTACTTTGCTGTTTCCTTTCCTGCTCTGACATCAGGAGCCATCGCTTGTGATGGTACTCCGATTGTACTACAAGGAGATGAACATAGAAACTACTGTCGCCAAACAGAAGGTAAACGTCGGAAATAGAACATAACTGATAATAGTTTCATTTTCAATGATCAATGTGGTTCTCGTCAATATCGATCAAATGTCGACCACATTGTCAGGTTAGAGTCTATTGTTCAGAATGAGTTCCTCCACAATGAACACATTCTCGCTGTGTTCTTCGATTTATAGAAGGTCTATGATAACACCTGGTGATATGGATTTTGCCCCAGCTTTATGACTGAGGTATTAGGGGGCCATGGCCTATTTTATTTCAATTTTTCTTAGTGATTGTTATTTTCGTGTTCACGTTGGAGATCGTTTTCCAGAGGGTTATTTATAGGATGACTTGTATTTGCCCTCCTGTGGAAGGGTCTTTGATGTGTTGACGACTTGACGATTGTCTGCAAGTTTACGAATATCAACCTCGCATCTAGGAATATCCAGCTAACCCTTAACCATCTTGTTGACTGGTTACAACAGACTAACTTTTCTTTTTCACCCACGAAGACAGTCTGTGTACATTTTTGTCATCAACAAAATTGCTTTCCGGATCCAGGTTTCTTGGGAATAGACAACTCCTGTCCGTCAAGGAGGTACGATACTTTGGTTTAATATTTGATACTAAGTTAAACTGGCGTATTCATCTTCGCTACATTAAGATTTCTTGTATCAGAGCTCTGAAGCTTTTAAGTCATTCCATTTGGGGTACTGATCGTACAACCTTGTTGCGCCTTTATCGCGCACTTATTTTATCGAAACTTAATTGTGGTTGTCACTTTCTGGTTTACATACACTCGACAGTGTTCATTATCCAGAAATTCGACTCTCCATTGGCACGTATCGCACAAATCCTGTCACCAGTTATTGTGTTGATGCCGCCGAACCTCCGTTCGAGATTCACCAGATGTACCATATGCTGAGTTACTTCTCCAAGATGTCACCTTTAGTTGGCTATCCAACACATAATTTAGTAGTGAACCCGGTACATGGAGCATTTATGAAATCCGTGATCATTCTACCCGACCACTTGGCATCAGAGAATCTGAGTTGTTGGATAATCTGAACGCAGACCATCCAACTGTCTGCCGAATTGCTCGTCCACGGATTGATATCTCTTTGTCAAGTCTAAAGAAATCGGAGACATCTATGGTTGAATTCCAGCAACGTTTCCGTGAGCTGCATAGTCAGTTCCCCAATTTTATTTCTGTTTTACACACGGGTCCAAATCAGATGAATCTGTTGAACACGTTTGTTATAGATGGGAAAACCCGTCAATTTTGTCTCAATCCCAAAGCCAGTATTTTTACAGCCGAGCTATAAGCTCTTTTAAAGATTTGAAATTTACTCTTGTTCGTGGTTTCAACCGCAACCTTCTTTCTACAGATCCGCTCAGTGTCTAACAAAGTCTCGAAAATATGTATAGTAAACAACAGCTCGTGCAATATATCCTAAGACACATGCCATATGCTTTGCTAGTGGTGAGGTTGTCTTTTCCCGGATTCCAAGTTATGTTGGCAGCCATGGTCATGAATTGGCAGCCTAAGCTGCTCTTGAAATCTCTTTAGGAGCTAACATTGATATTCTGCATGTCTCATTCCAGGACATGTTTATATATTATCGACTTATTGCCCGGACGGAGTGGAGCGACGATGGGATGACGTTGCTCCATGGAAATTATCTTGCCGAGGTAGTAGGCGTGAAGAAGTACATTTATGTCGCCTACGTATAAGACACAGTCGCATGACTCATCGATATCTATTGCGGCGTTTGGGCCCTTCGCATTGTAATGAATGCAATGCAGTTTTAAGTATTCGTCAAGTTCGTTCTGTTCGATTGTCCCGGATATAATCATCTCAGACAACGATATAACATTCCCAATGACATGACGTCAGTGTTAGGGAATGCATCTAATGTTTTATGGAGAGTTTTTATGTATATTCGAGAGACGGGTTTATCATCGTTTATTTGAGTTGGAGTGGAATACATCCATTAGCTGTTAAGTTTTATGCTGTAATATTATGTTACATTGTGAAGGTCCATTTACAGCCTTCTTGTTTTTAACTTGTTATACTAAAGACCCTATACATCTTTAGTTTTTATTAATTTTAATACTGGCCCTTTACATCAGATAGATCTACTGCTGAAAACCTCAGCTTCTGAAGACCTTTTACAACGTCAGATCTTTTATGATTTTATTGTTTTAGGTATCCTAACAGCTATGTTTAAACTTAACAATGATAAGGAGCTTCCCCGTATTGGGACGGTCGTAAGCGATAGTCCTGTTACCGCCCATAAAATTAATTTCATCTTATCGGAAATAATTTTCCGAAGTCAAGTGGTATTACTGTTTATAATGTTGCGGATAGTGAATTACGGTATAAGAAAAGATATATTTTAAGCTATCTAGCAGCTTCTTATGACATCAGCAATTAAGTTATTATATGTTTATAGGAATTTAACAATCTGCAGATACAACCCAAGTTTGGTTATTTTACACAGCATATATTCAACAATGTTAGCAACAAGGGAAAAATTCGACCCTAGCGTCATTCGAGATAACATCACAGTATTCGCCTTGCATGCCTGAGGGAAATCAGGGAAAACCTCATTCAGAATGGTCTACAACGGGAATCGAACCTGTACCCTCCCGATTCCAAGGCGATCTTTCTATCGGCTAGTCTACACTCGTCAGTAGAGCATCACTACTTGTGATAAATTGATACTTGTAATTGATCTGAATACCGAATAGCTAAGTTACTAAACTATTAGTATTTTTTTTATTCTAGTGGTACTATAGTAGGTTTACGGATCTACACAGATTCAAATTAAATAAAAATACAAGACAATAAAGTAAATTTGTAGTTGAAAAATATTCCAACCACACACGAAGAAGCAGATGCCAATATCTGTTCAATATTAACCAATAGTTTGGATGTAGTAGTAAAATGAATTAGTTATTTAAAGTTGTGTTTAATCAGGAATTAACAAAATCTTGAAAGATATAGGTTTTAGTAACATTGCTTAGTTAGAAAACAATTGAAGGTTGACTAACGATATATGTGAACCCTAAACTTAAAAGTCTATTTGAGTAAACTGAGTCATAGTGAACAATGTAATGCACAAAGAATAATGAACCTATTTTGTTAGTAGGTGTTGACTGCTGCTTTGCAGAAACAAGGTTATTGTTATATTAAGATAGAAATATGAAAGAGGTGTTAGCAAACTTGAACATATGTGGTAAAGGGATGCCAAAATATAGAATGTTGACAAGTTGCTACACTAACGTGGATAAAATATTTCTTGAAGCAAGACCGAATGAAAGTGTTTTGTTTGTATTCTACCTTAAGAATTAAAACTATGGACTCATTTGTTGTAGTAAAAACATATAGTTAAAACATGGTGTGTGGATGGACTTTAGTTTAGATACCTCCCATGATTGTTATAGAAGTGTGAGGGTTAAAAGCAAAAGCTGAAATTGCCACTTTTTTGGGAAACCGGGATTTTGATGGCATTGTATACATTAAAGTGTATAATGAAGGTAAATGAAGACCCTAATTCTTTGTGTATTTTCTAGTTTTATGCGTAATAATCACAGAAAAATACCCATAAACTATGATATTTACTACCCTAAATTTCCTTTTGGCTCTCCTGCAAAATTTGCTGGATTGGAGATTGCAGCTTTTGCTTCTAACCCCCACAAATAATTTATCCTAACCTAACATTGAATACAATTCTAATTAGATTACCTCGACGTTTAAGTTAGATCACTATACCCTTCATCATACTTTGTTTTCTATCTTCCATAGTACCATGTCTTCTGTACTGAATGCTATTGCAGCCATTTCATTAGAAGATTTTTACAAAAGTGCTTTCAAGAAGACTCTAACAGAGAAACAAACATTCATCCTCATGAAATCGAGTGTCGTTCTCTTTGGAGCAGGATGTGTCGCTCTTGCATTTGTTGTTGAGCAGCTGGGAGGAGTTCTTCAGGTCAGGAAACGTTTAGAGATATTCTGAAATATTTATATAAAAAAAAACATTCTTAACTTTGATTCTTCTTGAGTTTTTATCTTGTGGCTACAAGAAAGGAAGTTATTTCAAAACATTCTCGGTACTAATTGAAGACTAGGTTAGAAATTTTGACGAAACTAATGCGTAGAGTTGATAGCTGAATGGTACAACAAGTGAAAACTTGGTTTCGAATTTCAATCAGTCCGGAAAACTGTGTTCCTCTGGATTTCTCTAAGAAACTTTAGTACCAAAGGGCATAAAGAGAATGTAACTTTTGTTAGTGCTCAAAATGTACTTACATTAACAAAGTTGAGCAATAATGTTCTTTACAATTGTTAGTTTTTCTAACAACGCAACAGGCTCGTTCACCAGTGGCGACTACCTTGTGGAAGATGCCAAGTGTTATTTATTACAATTATTTTTTTTAATGCATAAACTAAAGAAAACTGTATGGCATGTCAGGGATAGAGAGATTGGTAATTCGCCTTGGACAATTATATTATCTATGACCTATAGGTTAAATCGGGGTTAATACCTTTTATACAACTAGTTCGTGAAGGGTGTAGATAGCTGGTCCACCCTATGCATAACTGACTGTAGGTTAGGTAAGTTAGGTAAAGTTTCGTTAGAGTTAGCAACACAAAGTTACTGTTAAAATAACTAATGCTATTTATTCCCATCGACGCCCTTGTTAATGATAAAAACAAAACGATGTCTATGTAACAGCATAGGGTGGACCAGTTATCTACTCCCTTGCAAACTAGTTCTTACTGGGTTAGATAACTAGATAGGTTTGTACGAACCATTGAACTGTACGTAACGATACTCATGTGCTCAAGACGCCAGAGCAAACATTTATCATAGTTCGTCCATTTTTCGGTTTAACCCAAACTAAACAATACTTTTTCGTTCTGAATCAGTCTCTTTACGTGTGTTGTTGCTGTCCGGTCCAGTGACTTGATTTGTGCCTAAATGCGTTGGTATCTGAATGTGCGTAAGAAAATCTAGTTTAGAAACAATGTTTACGTTATTTGCGAGAATTAAAATGTAAATTTTAAAAAAAGCCGCACAGTGTTAACAAGCGTAAAAAAAGCTGAGCTTGAACTTAAAGTTTGGCTTAGTTGTATTGGATTAAACAGGAAGTGGAAAAATGAGATTAGTGTTTAGTTTTAGCTACTTGCCTAATTTCTAACGCAATCGAACACTCCAGTATGATAAATAGGGATCACTGGTACGAACTAACAAAATGATAACGATTTTGAATCACTATACCTACGTGTTACTACAGACCAAGCACAATATGAACTGTTTAAGCGATAGAGAAGTTACTAATCTACTTTAGTATTGTGTTCAGTGATGCTAATTTCGAGATAAATGGTCATTCCGGTGAGTTGGACAGTACTTCTATTTCTCGCAGCAGTAGCCAAATGTGAATGGACACATTCAACGGAGTAAGCGCTGAGAGAACACTTGAATCTTTTTGGTTTGCCTATAGATAGCAACCAATACGATTAAAATGCTACCTCAGAGCTTAGTGCTACCTTAGTCCATTGAATGCGTCCAATAGAATTCTGTAAGCGGCAAGCCCATGCTTCTTAGTTTGTTGAACACCTGTGTTTCATTTCAATGGAACACGAATGCGATCAAACCTTTTTGGTGACAATAAAATCATTGAAAATTGAATCATTGTGTTAATACAAAATGTATGGAAAATATAATTGCTACAGGCTATTTCTAACTTATTCTATTTGTTGTTATATTCTTCTTTTTAGGTCGGTATAAGCCTACAAGGCATTGCAGGAGGAGCCATTGTGGGTCTATTTACATTGGGTCTTCTTTTTCCATGGGCTAACACAAAGGTAGATCAAAATATTAAAAACATTGTACGTATTTCGTAATCAAAGTAAAATTTAACCAAGAACCATCAATATAGGAGTGAATTTACAGATAGCATATGCCGACTCATGAAGTTAAGGGATACAAGAAACACTGACAAATAAAAAAGTTCGAAGTAATCTTTATATTACATACGCACATTTGTCTCGTTTAAAAAAATATAGCCTATACTTACATGTATTTGTATCTCCTTGTATTATACGTAAGGTATGTATATACAGGTAAAACATTCCCCCCACATTGACTGAATGGTGTATGACGCATCAGGAAGATACTGTCGAGTGAAGCAAAGAGTATCCGTTTAGAGAAATCAGTCTGTATACTAGAATTGAAAATCACTAGCTAGTTAGCGACAACCGCAACTAATCAGGGCAAGTCATGCTATCACATTTCCTCTGGCGACAGAGAAATTAGCAACCACGGACACGCTTGCGGGTGGAGGAAACATATACAGGAGACTCTCGTTGATGCATTGAAACCTAACTGAAACATAACAGGCAACGACTGATTAACTCCTTGTGCATTCAAATGTCGACGCGAAATACTGAATATTTTGCTTGCTGTTACGTTCCCCTGACACTAGGAGTGCTACCGTCACTCAGATTTACCTGTCAGGGGCTCGCCGAGTCGTCCATGGATCTTTGGATTAATAAGTTCCCCGCAAAACAACTTACGTCATCACGCAATGGAATACAGGAATTTAAAAGTGTTCACTGTTGTCCAGAATGGACCCATCTCTATTATATGTAATGTTATTTCGATCCTGTATTGTTGAAATATGTTGAACACAACTATTTAATTGAACTACATTGTAAACAACTAGGTATGCCAGGTAGTCGGCACATGCTGATGTCGAATTTTTCTACTACGAACTAAAGATTAAGGTTGTGCTACGGCTACTATAACAAAATGATATTGACCACAACGAAGAACAAAAAACGAGGAAAGTGTCATGCGTGGAACGAAACAAAATGTAGGTTATCTTAGCATAATTTCTTAAACTAATGTGTGTGTTGTCACTGGTCAGTACTTAATTATATACTAGTATTTACCTGTCTCTCTCTGAATTAAATTATGCTTAAAAACTTATTACATACCGTATAAAATCGTAAATTCAGAAACTTTACCCTTAGTTTCAATACATCTATCACGTTTTTCTTAGCTTTTTTTCTCTGTTTCCGTAGGGAGCTATGGTCGGAGGCTTAGTAAGCCTCGCTTTTATGTCATGGGTGACAATCGGCAGCCAATTGGCAATTGCTTCAAAGCGGATTATCTTCCCTAGAATGCCCGTGTCTGTTGAAGGATGTACTTATGATTTTCTGAGAGAAAACTCTACCTTTTCAAGTGCACATATTCCCAGGTATTTAAATGTACTAATCATTGACAATAAGTGATACCCTTCTACTGATTGTTTTAGTCGATTAAATACGAGTTCGCAACCACCATAGTCGTCTGTAGGGCCATTCAATTGGGTGTAACTTTGGCGGTCCCTTAGGCGACTATATGTGTTGCTGGTCGCACAACTTCTGACATTTCCTATATTCTACTTTATGGATGGATTAAGGTAGTAGTAAATTATACCCAAGATTGCTACTTCGTAACGAAAGAGGATACTCTACAAACTTCGTATCTTCTATTGGCCTCACATTCTAATGTTACTAAATTTAAGGTATTATCTCGGCATCTTGTGTGTCTGAATTCATCCATTCTGACCTTGGCAATTGCGAGACCTTATTCAATAAACTAATAGATTGTTGACTTACAATCTGTTTGTTCTTCCTTTGTTCATTGTGACTCGGAATGTTAGCTTGAGAGTTGAACCGATCCTTTACATGACTCCGTAAACTAACGTTTTAGATGCGTACCCTTTAAGATACCGATTTCAACTCCGATTCCTCAAAATAAGTTTTCCTTCGTAAACTTTTGTTTTCGGGTTTTCACTTCTAAAATGCAAACCTGTTAACTTTCATTCCTCGTCGCTTTCATCATATCCATTGAGTCAGCAGTGCACATGACGTGAGTGGCGAGGAATTGTTTTGTTGAGACAACCGGCTTGTATAGAAGAATCTCTCAATGATCAATCTTCTATTATATTTTCATTCCTAACGTGTTTGTGTGACGTCTAGGGTTTATTAACATTAAGTTGTGCAGTCACCATTATTCCATAGCTAAATAATATGATTACTTGTAATAAATACTTCCTCAAAATTGCCAAACATATCACTATCAGTAGTATTAGAAGAGTATAAGTAATCATGCACGAGACCTGAATGGTTAACGATTTCAGTGAACATGGGGGCTGGATTTTCGGTGTTGATCCAGCATCAAGAAGGGTAATTGGAATGCAATTTAAATAAAGAAGTAAACCGATTACAAAAGCCAGGA
>JAGDQP010043763.1:2987-16121 GCA_022664845.1 Lepisma saccharinum | reverse complement strand
TGCGAAGAAGATGAAGTGGAGATGGGCCGGTCACATAGCTAGACGAACAGATGGAAGGTGGACGACAAATGTACTACAGTGGATTCCTAGAGAAAAGAAACGACCGAGACGACGTCCAAATGTAAGATGGGTAGATGAAATCAAACGTTTTTCAGGAGCTACATGGATGAGGATATCAGCAGACCGAGATATGTGGAAAGAAAATGGGGAGGCCTTCATCCAGCAGTGGATAGAAAACGGCTGAATATGATGATTATATATATATATATATATATAAAATCCAGAAACCGGGACTGGCAGACCAAAAGATTTCTACCATTAACTGGGTGGAGACCCTTTAATTCCTATTCCTAAGGCTTAAGGGAACCGACCGGAGAAGACGCCTAATGTCCAACCCATACGTTCACGTCGTGGGGTCTGTTAGTACCCAAGGAACTGCTTGGCGAACGAACATGGATGGGCTCCTCACCAACCCGCATTACCAGACAGCATGGTGAGTCAAATGTCTGCACCCCTCCTTTCTTTACACATGATGGTACTAGTAAGGAACCAGCCTCGGAGAACCTCGTTGTCCGGAGGACGGATTGCAGTTGGCAACGGCAGCGGTTAGTTCTGCAGGAAGTCAGAGAGTCAAAATGCCCGGGTTTGGACTGTAGACTGCCAGGACACCGACACGGCAACTCGAACGGACCTATATGTGGCGACCCTCAACTGTCAGTCACTTGCAGGAGAGGACAAATTAGAAGAATTGCAGAATCAACTTAAGAGGATTAATTGGGACATCATAGGACTATCAGAAGTGCGGACAAAGAATGAAGAGCAGTTGAAATTACCATCGAGGCACACGTTCTACTTCAAAGAAACAGAAAATTGGAAACCGACAGGCGTTGGTTTTATAATTAATAAAGACCTGAAGTCAGGGATCACAGAAATTGAAGGAATTTCCGATAGAATCGCACGGGTAGTAATAAAGATAAACAACAGATACAGTATGAAAATTATACATGTGTATGCTCCAACAACCTCACATCCGGAGGAGGAAATCGAACACCTATACGAGGAGATACAGAAGATTTTGGATAATAGCAAATCGCATTACAAAATTGTAATGGGAGACTTCAGTGCGAAAATAGGAACTAAGCAAAGCAGTGACACGAAAGTGGGAAACTTTGGATTTGGCAAAAGAAACAAGAGAGGAGAGAAGTTAGTGGAATTCTCATATTTTTGCCACATTGTTCCAACAGACTGTTCATTTCCAATGCATTATTCAAGAGACCGCTGTAGAGAAAGTGGGCATGGAAAGGCCTAGAAAGGACCAAAAACGAAATAGACTATGTTCTGTCGAATAACAGGGGAATCCTGTAAAACGTGCCTGTTCTGAACAGTTTCAAAGTCTCGAGTGATCATAGGATGGTAAGATGTAAGCTGAAACTAAATACTAGACTAGAGATAAAGAAGCTTATGAGAGGAAAACTTTCAGTTTTAGATCAGGAAAATCAAGGAAAACACAGACAGATATTCGAGATAGAACTAAGCAACAGATTCAGCGCCTTGGAAGAGTTAGAGGATGAAGAAGAAGACATCGATAGCGGAAGTAAAATACTGACTGAGATAATAAGAGAGACAGACAAGGAAATAGCAGGCACCAGAAAGAAAAAGGAAAGCAAAATCTCAGACGAAACTAAAGTCTTGATGAAGAAAAGAAGGAACATGAAAGAAGATGAAAATTGCATAAAGAGGATTGAGTACATAGAACTAAATAAAACCGTAAGGAAGAAAATAAGAGAGGTTGTACGAAAATATAACAAAAATCTTGTTAGAAAAACAATCGAGGAAAAATAAAGCCTGAAGAAAGCCAAACAGCAGCTCATGATATCGAAAAAGCAAATAATTGCAGTTAAGAGACCAGATGGGACCGTAACACGAAATAAGGAAGAAATTATAAACATATCTGAAAATTTCTACAGAGAAATTTACTACTCCGAGAAGAACTAGGAAATGAAGACTCATAAGAAAATGATGTAGAAGTTCCAGACGTAATGAAAGAAGAAGTGGATAAAGTACTTCGAGGGATGAAGAACGGAAAATCGCCAGGAGAAGATGAACTCTCAGCAGAGATGTTTAAATGGGGAGGTGAAAAATAAAAGAGGAACTTTCTGAACTATTTTCGATGTGCCTGAAGAGGAGAGAAATACCCTCAAGTTGGAATAATGCTGTTATCATTTTGTTGTACAAGAAAGGTAACAAAGAATCCGTAGAAAACTACAGACCAATTAGTTTACTGTCAGTCCTATACAAAATGTTCACCAAAGTTATTTTGAATAGTATTGAACGAGACTTAGATTTTAACCAGGGAAGGGAAGAAGCTGGATTTCGTCGTGGATTTACCACAATGGACCACATACAAACATTGAATGAAGTTATGCAAAGGACTAATGAATAAGAACTTCCATTATGTTTGGGATTCTTAGATTCTGAAAAAGCTTTCGATTCGGTCTCGTTGGCAGCAATACTAAAATCACTTGAACACTAAGGATTCGAAAATGTATACATCAGGTTACTGCGAAACATTTATTCGACTACCACATCTGTCATTAGACTACATCAAGAGAGTGAAAAATTTTAATTTGGAAAAGGGGTAGGGCAAGGAGATTCAATTTTATCTAAAACTGTTTTCTGCGATCCTGGAGTGAGTGTTCCAAAATTTAAACTGGGATGAAGTTGGAATTAAAATTAATGGTGAATATCTTCATCACCTACGGTTCGCTGATCATATAGTCCTGTTTGCTTCAAGTGCAGAAGAACTACAAACCAGAATGGAAGGACTGAGTAATGAGAGTTCGAAAATAGGCATTAAAATGAATTTAAGTAAAACAAAAGTAATGTACAACCAACATGCTGCAAAGAAGGAAATAAAGATTAACGGAGAGACAATAGGCATAGTTGATGAGTATGTTTACCTCCCAGCTCAAAACATCGAATGTCAAGTTGACTGATGAAATAAATAGAAGAAGTAAAATGGCGCGGTGTTCGTTTCGAAGACTACACTTCAATTTCAAAGCAAATTACCAATGAGGCTGAAGCGTGAAGTTTATAATCAATGTGTCTTACCTGTGATGATGTACTGTTGTGAAACTTAGGCATTGAATGCTTAAACGGCTCAAAGATTGAGAGTCACACAAAGAGCAATGGATAAATGCATGCTAGGAATAACCAGGAGGGACAGGGAGACAAATGATTGGATTCGCGCACAAACAAAGGTAGAGGATATTATCAAGACTGCGAAGAAAATAAAGTGGAAATGGGCCGTTCACATAGCTAGACGAATAGATGGAAGGTGGACGACTAATGTACTACATTGGTTTCCTAGAGAAAAGAAACGACCGAGACGACACCCAAATGTAAGATGAGTAGATGAAATCAAGCGTTTTTCAGGAGCTACATGGATGAGGATAGCATCAGACCGAGACATGTGAAAAAAAAGAGGGAGGCCTTCATCCAGCAGTTGATGGAAAACGGCTGAAAATTATATATATATATATAACAAACAGTCATATTCAATCCACTACTAGATGAGACCTCTCCCAGGATTAGTCTACTGCTCCCACACTGGCCAGAGGGTTGGAAGAGGAGAGCCGAAGCTCTCAATGTGATCGTCACTATCTTCTATTCATAGAAGCTTCCCAGTTCCATCACCATCATGGGTGGGCAAAGTTCCAGACACACAGGCCTTGGAAAAAATGATTGGTAGTGCCTGGAATGGAACGCGCAAACCTTCAATCCGTAATCAGAAACGCCAACCACTAGACCAGCGGGGCGGTCGTGCATATATATATATATATATATATATATATATATATATATATATGTGTGTGTGTGTGTGTGTGTGTGTGTCTGTGTGTGTAAACTTTTCCCTACCATTTCTTAGCGACTTCGCATCAAGCTTGGACAATTCTTCCAACATTCTCTCCCCAATTCTGTCTCGGCCTGAGCCTGAGATTCCTAAAGGCCAAAGAAAGTTAAAATTCTATTGAACTTGACATGATAAAGGTCCTGTACTAACTTGTTGCTGACAGGCTGAATTACATTATTGACAATCAAATGTCTACATTTAAAGCTGGATTTTAAATATATTTCGTTATTGTTTCGACATGACCTACATATTATCAATGAACATACATCTCCACCATTCGTTTTCATTTCATGACTGTTCTTTTCCTCATGAACGAAATTTTTCAATAAGCTTCCATGCTAATGACCATTACCTCCACGTTTTCTTGCCCCAAATAAGGCGTGCTGCGCAACGTTCAATTTGGGAGTAGTTTCACACGTCTCTCTTTACGTGATGTTAGGGCCTTGTTTGCAATAGCATACCTATGCTGTGCAGTCAACGGAAGCAGCAGATATGGACGACGTGCAAATATGCCCCGCTGTGCCAGACGATGTAGAACTGCTCGTGGGGACACTGGACGCTGTGCGAAATCCGCCATTGCGCGCGTCAATGTTCGCGATGTGACTGTTCGATCCGCCAGAGCCATACGCACAAGCCGTCTGTCCTTGCGGCCCGTGGTATTGCGCGGTCGCTGGGATCCGGCATGTCATTGCGTAGTGCCTTCGTGGAGCCATCGAGTACATATGTGTTGCACTGTGGACACAGTCCATCCAATACGGGCACCAGTGTCGCGGAAGGGTAAACAGCGCTCGCGAAATGACACTGAGTGCCGCATTAGACGACGAAGCATCTTTCAATCATATACACACACTCATGTCACACAAACAACTGTCTACCACTACCTGTGGCTCTCTAGCCTGCCTTCGATTCCTGTTCCTAGATGGCATACCCGGCGCCTCTCATGAGTCACCGAGCTGTCGTGCTAATCAGTTGTTTATCTTTCCATGCTCTTGATATTCTGCAAATTTTGCGTTAATCAGATGTCTTACTTTTGGTGTTGCATTTTTAATGGCCAGCAGTATAGCTTCCTTGGATGTATTTACTTGTCTGTATTCAAGCTGTATTGAATTATTTTCGTACACCATCATAGGTTTATATCGTATATTTGGGAGTAGTTTTAAATCAGTTATTGAAATGGTTATCTAAGACAAGATATTTTGATAGTCTAGGCCAGTGGTTCTCAACGTATTTCTTTCAGGTCTATCATATGACCTGACACGAACGCCTAGTAATTTGAACTTGCGCACACGTAGCTTGCCTTGTTCCCTTTTATAAAATAACTATTGAATGAAATTATTTTAATTACTTTTACCACCAAAATCACAAGGACTCAGAAGTTTCGCGACAATTAAAACAAATCTCAGATCACAGTAGGGTGCGCGGCACACCTGTTGAGAAATACTGCTCTAGATATTGGTTCGAGCATTTTACATTATTTATCTTATTTTGTTTATTACGAGTATTCTTTCTGCTCTCTGACATTCACATGAAATCTTATGAACATCTGGTTAGTAAAAGGATTTAAATTCTAGAATTGATTTCTTAATGTTCACGGCAGGGTGACTAACTATTAGGAAAGTAAACTTAAATGTCTTATGACTTCATAATATTTTATTTACTAACGAGCTGGCTACACACTAGATCAAAAGAACGGTAATTTTAGTAGTAGTCAAGTTTGTTATCAGCCACTTGCTACAGCGAAGGTTACCGAAAGACGAACTCCCTACTGTGAAGTTAATCGTGCTTAGTTAGAAATGACAACAATAGAGTAAAGTATGGAGAGATACCGCACTTGTAGTATCTTCGAAACCAGCCGTCATATGGCAGCACCTGTGTGTGAGTACATGGGACCACATATAGTGAAACGACATCATGTAACCACGAGGCACTAGCTTGCAAGAAGCAATCGAGAAAACAATTAATTCTTCAAGTGCTACAAAGACCGAGTGCGGAAGAGGAACGTAAGTGGTACTGTTTATTTTAAGTACAAATTGAAAACATATTATAACAAAATAGTAGGTACTATGTTTTCCTACTCATCTGCCTCGTAGTAGAGCAACAGAAATAATGAAAATGTGTCGAACACATACACAAAGTTTGGTATGTTGTGAAAGAATAAACTATTATGGGGTGTGGGGAAGAGCTGTATGAAAATTAGAGGTGTGCAAGAAAAGCCATTTGACAAACAAGTGAAACATATGATCGTCGTCTTTATCGTCCGTCGGGGAACGTTAATCTTTTGTAGATTATGTGAAAGGACAAGAAGGCGATATCTAACTTAGGCAAGGCTAGGCAGGACTCGCCAGCAGAAACGTTCCAGTAGGATGCCTGTGAAAAATACTTTCACACTCCGTCGACAGTGGATTTGATTGGGCACACCAACGTGGGAAGTGGTTGCATGAAACTTGTGTAATGTGCATTAACCGTGGCAGGGAAAGCGTACAGGAAAAAAAAAAAAGAACGGAATTAAATTGCTACCGTATCTCTCCAGCATGATGCTGTATCTCTCCAGTCGTTTTGATGAGCTCGAAAATGGTCCTACATTTTTCTTTCCTTTTCGTTGATGCGTTATTAAGTAACATTATATCCTTTCTGTGTTAATGATATTGTATATGGATATTACTATAATACTGCTCTTCATCAATTTCGGTTCTATTATTCCCACTACAACCATTTTTTGAAAAGTGCGGCATCTTTGCTTACTTTCCCCTATACCAGATAACATCAGGAATAAGATATATATATACAATAAATCTTTGAGCGTAGTTTAAAGCCCCTCATGGGGCGCAAGATACCCTTTTGAAGGTATCTTCTCGCAGTTGTCATGCTAGCGTAGAAGATAGAGCCGGACGTAGTGCGTTCCAATTTTGCCAACGTTCTCTTTTTCATTCATAAGTAAAATAAATTTTTCTTTCTACTTATGAATAAATGCTCCTTTTACATTTTCAACACATTTGCACCGTTTTCATATTTAAAAGATGACAATTTCGTCTCTATATATGGAAATTCGTCTAAAAAGTCTTTGCCATCAACAACAGTTACCATATAACTGATTTTTTCGAGCGTAAATAATATTACGCTCTAACATTTTCTCCAACAAAATGCGCTCTAAAGAATGATTTCTCTTTCCGTTCTTGTAAGATCAAATATTACGTTCAATTCGAGCGGAATTTCGCTCCTCCGAATTTAGTGTGTAGTGTAATCAAAATAAAGTTTCCTCTCCAAACGAGATTTTCTCATGGAGTATCCGTATTCCTAATTTGAACTTATTCTTTCGTCTTGCATCCCTGTTTTCTAATAAGCAGAATGCATAGTAATATTTAATTCCTATCTCGAAGATAATTTCAAATCCCATTTCCCAGGATTCTTTCACTTGAAGATCATTTGTAGACTCTTTTAAACAAATCTGAATAGTTGGCGTTCTGTTATCCATTATAATAATTATTCATTAACTGAAACTGTATGAAATCAGCTTTTTTTTTTTAAAAAAAAAAAAAGCACCGATTTTCGTTGATCATTTTCTTGCTTTCCTGATAAGCTTTTTTTTTAAAAAAAAAAAGTTAAATAACTTCCCTAAGGACATCGACTTTTGAACATTTTTGGATTATTTTGACTACGAGCAGATGTGCTACTATATGCATAGTACATTTTTTTTTAAATTGAGATTAAATTTCTTATATGAGAATCGAGCCCCATTTTTTTTTTTAGAAATATCAGGAGTCTCATTTAATGGAAAATTAGAACATGCTGGTTTGCAAATAAGATCAGTGACCCTTTATTTTCAAACTGGAAAGTGTTGATCAACGACTGAACCAATGGCTTAGAATTTTTCACAACACGGCGAATTCTGATTTCTATAGATCGATTATGGTGTCCATAAATCACACGAAATACACGAGACGTTACACATATTGAACAACCATTTTGATAAAATAGTATAATTTCTAAGCATTGAACAACAGTGTACCTTACCATGGACACTTGCCAAGCACTACTGTTGACAAATGAACGTGACTATAACGATTGAATAATAAATATGGCGACAGTGACAACTGACAGTTGTATCCCATCCGGTGGAAGACCATATAGAAAGCAAAGAAATGCACATCCGAAACAGAATTTAGAAATTGAACCTCCATGTTTTATTATTCGAAAATAGAAATATATATCTTTAGTTCAAAATAATAATATAATAATAAATTAAAACGAAAAATAGGACTTCAAGATACGCAGGAAAAATTAACGAATATACAATGAAGACTTAATAAATGTAATTCTAGAAATGCTAACAAGTGAGCATCAAGAAAACAAAAAATGTTTAACAATTGAAGCTTTCTACCGAATAACGCTGCATGGCACATTTCAACAGATAAAGTAATTTTCCGCCATTTTGATTGAACATACACCGTTGTTCCGCTCGGAGACCTCTTAATTATGGAAGCATGACGAACATGGTCAACGGCAACCGCGGTAGCAACTGTCCGGTAACCCGGGCGACAGTGAGGCAAAGTACCTAGTACCATTAGTAATCATGTTGGGCGACTGGAAGAAGCAGCTACTTAATTGTGGAAGAATGACGAATATGTTCAACGGCAACCGCGGTAGCAACTGTCCGGGAAACCGGGTGACAGCGAGGCGAAGCACCTAGCACCATTTGTAGTCATGATGGCAATCAGTCCCACTTGTTGAAAGCTAATCAGTCGAGTTTCTGCTGTAATAGGGTAGTCCGATTCACATACAATTCCGATTTTTTTACTTGATTGAGAAGCAATCACTTGTTGGGGCTGGGGCTACCTATAGACTCCTGGTCACCTGTGGACACTTGTCGGGACACCGAGACGACAGAGAGGATAACCCACTTCATGGATGCAGCCCCTGGATGAAGAAGCCACTCACCTGAGACGCAGCAGTTGACCGGCGTCTGTGTATTCAACACAGACACTTGTTTTCAGGATGCGATTCATAGTAGAGTGAATACAGACATATTACCTGGGTTTTCCCACCCTTCACAGCATGCGTTGTTTACCAGGTAATCTATCATAGTTAGCTCAATACAGGGATTTTTACAGAATATACAGCAATGCATATTCTGGTGTTTGCCCTCTTCAACAAAATTCTTTCCGCGTTTCTTCTATCTTCTTTTTTCACCTTCTTTCTTTCTACTTACATACTCCGATTCGCGGTAAATGTCTCCGAAAGACAGAAATCGTAAGCATCCACACCCGTGACACTCGCTTTAGTTGCATGAAGCATGTGCATGATAGGAGATCACTGTAGAAGTTGAAGAGTGGTTACTCCTCAGTACGGGATGCTCAGAGATCAGTTTGCCAAAATATACTAGTCCCTTCTCTTGGCCAATGGCGAAACGAGCCTTTCAGTATATGTCAATCATGTTCCCTACAGCATGATTCAGCATGGTAACTCAGCACATTCCACAACGTTTCATACTGTGTTATTCGGTGGAATGCTTCAATTGATACAAATTTAGAAAGACCTAAGTAAATGAATAAAGTAAGAAGAAAAGAATAGAAAAAATATGAAATGAAGTTAAATAGTTACGAATAGTTAGTGAATTGAACTGATTTTGTCCAATATACCTAATCAAACAATAGTACAAGTAACACCCAAAAGTGCACATGTCTATCCTTTTTTTCTTTCGGAATTGAGGTAAAATACATTTCCTATGTTCCTGCCAGCAACTCCAACTTATTTTAGGGTAATTGAGCTAAACAGGTCTTAAAACCATTCAATATACTTGATTTAAATCATGTTTCATGCATTTGTTTTAGAAAAATGTCATTAGGGTTTGGAAATCCATAGTTCTACCTTAACTTTGATGATATGCTAGCTTCCCTGATATGAATTGTGTGGATTTGCGTGTTTATGTTTTGGATCATAAAACTAAGATTATTTGCAGGGTATGCTCAATAATTCTGACAAGATTTTATTTAAATTGAAAACATATAAAAATAATTCCAGGCCTAAAGATTTTTAATATTTTAACAGAAAATATTCGAATTTTAAGTGTTTATCCTGATAAGACTAACTAACTTATAGAACCAACAAATTTATCGCTGCAGTAACAAATGTTCCGCATTAGATTCTATCCTAAGCAAGATCTAACCAGTTTTAATCACGAACATCTACCTCTCGTACATCCTTTCTAAATAGTGTCATCCCGACAAGAATAGAATATTATTTACTTCTTAATAATTATAAAGTTGTTGAAGTAGAGTTGGAATGTAGAAAATAACCAAAACAAGCAATTAAATATGAATGTCCTCATCGTACTTGAAGCAGTCACACGACGAAGGCTTTGCCTTTTCACTCTTTAATAGTAATAGCTCTTCGCCGCCGAAAGTTTGCTTGTACGTACCAGCTTAGGCTTTCATCATCTTTCCACGTTTCTGCTTGCGCCATATTTCCTGGCGCCGTCACTAAACAATTGTTGTTCACTCACTAACGAAAATGATGTACTACCTATTCCTCCCTATGAACTCCCTAATGATTGGACGCAACAACTGCCAAAAATTGTATAGTTTGTGCCCCTTGGGGGTTAACTTGACAGATCAGCCATACATGCTGGCGCCATCTCCAAGTTATCATTCACTCCTAACGAAAATAATGTACTCCCTACTCCTCCCTAAGAACTTCCTAACGATTGGACGGAACAACGACCAGAAATTGTATAGGTGTGTGTGTGTGGGGGGGGGGGACGGCTGTGTGAAGTTAGCCTCCCAACATTTGCTGGCGCCGTCATCAGCTAATCGCTTACTCCCTAACGAAAATAATGTATTTCCTATGCCTCCCCAAGAACTCCCTAACGATTGGGATAAGTTAAAGCTTAATTCGGTTCGGATGAGGGGCTAACTTCACAAACGTAGGTATCATGAATTGTTTTTGTAACACAAGTGTTATGTAGCTAGACGCTGCACTGCGTGCTTGTGTGTGCTCCACCAATCAACAAAACAGAAGAAAATTCCTTTAGGACAGCTCGTACTAAATGTTTTTGTTTCAGCTGCGCTTTAAAGAGAAAGGAAAGAGAACTAAATTTTCTTGTTTAACGTATCTTGAAGTTATAGTAAAGTATAGAACAGCTAAATTTAATACATTATTATTTTATAACAGAAATAAAAATATCTATAATCTTATTCTGTCTCTCACACATATAGTGGGATTGCTTAACGCGTGCAAAATAATTGAGGGGGAATTCCTGTCACCAAAACAAGAGAAAATTTCCTTTGAAAGCATGCATAGTTTCGGAACTACAGGTGTTCAAATTGTCGGCAGCTTCGGCACAAATGACGCAATATCTCGACAAGTAATGGTGCAAGCCGGAATCGGGCTAACAGTTAACACTCGAAGTAGTATCCTATTTAAGCAATGTTGACAACTCAGGGAGTGTCTTTTAAACACGTTTCGCAGCAAATACAAGAAGTTCATCAGGTCATCAATAAGATAAGAAAGTTCTGCTGTTGGCCCAGATGGCATATCAATAGCTTTTATAAAAATGATTCTACTTCATGTCTTGTACCCACAGGTGGAATGGAGGGTACACGCGAGTACACAGCGAGTACCCACCTTAAAATTTTAGAAGGAAGCGTGTACCTAGCTGAATGTTAAAATAACTCCGGGTACACGATGGGTACACGCCGTGTACTTAGCTATTTGCAACCCGGCAGAGAAACAGAATAAAAGAGATTATCAAACCGGATTTCCTTGATTCTGCATGAATATCTACAAAGGAAATACAGCACAACATTGGTAATTCATGCACAATCGATTAGATCTATCTCTATTGTCCCTGTTTCCGTTTATTCTTCGAAAATGGTTTAATTCATCAAATAGCAGCAAATCGAAATAGTTTTTTATCTTCATGTTCTGACATCACTGTTGAACGAGTGATGTTGAAAGGAGCGGGTAGCTAAAGTAAGCTAGAATGTAAATATGTTTATAATTTACGGCTTGTTTTAGTATGGTACAGGGTGTCCAAAAAGTCCTGTCCCATCATTCTGAACTGTGATAAAAGGAAAACAAAGCGTGGCAGGATAATTTGGGTTACACTCGAATAAAGTGTCATAATTGGAACTATTTCTCTGAGGAATTCCACTATGCCACATATCTAATGTTGCAACTCAGAGAAAGAAGAACCCTATAAGGTAAAAATAAATTTAAAAAAAAAATACAAAGGTCTTTGCTGTGCTACAAGACAAGGCATTGGGGACAAGGACAAAGAGAAGTGCTCAATTTGTTTCACTCTGGCACAAGATCAAGACGCATTCTGACTCGAAATTTCATTCAATTCCTTTGTACATTTGGAAGTCAAAAACAGAAAGGCTTATTGCAAATTAGCAGTCGAATCGGCAAGGTTAGTGCAGAATCGCAAAGAAAATATTTTTCAGACTGTGTACTATTTAGCAAAATCAGTTACTGATCACGAATCATTAATTCAATTAGAGAAGTTCAATGGTGACCACGTAGGACAAATTTTCAATTGGTAAAGGACTGCTAATAAAATTGTCTTATTTTGATGAGGAGATGAACAAGCGCACTGTCACTCATTTAGTTGAATCATCTCCTAAATTGTCTCTGCTGATAGATAAATCTTCAACTATGAGTAAAAAATCTACCCTTGTTGAGTATATGCGGGCCTCGATTAGCAACGCGGATCCAGTTTTTATGCCCTTGAAACTGGTTGAATTAGGGGGAAAGACACCTAAAGTAATATGCTAACTTTATTAAAGGTCTTGAAAATGTATGGGTTCTCAGAAATTTACTTCCAAAATCACTGTTTTTTTTGTTTTGTTTTTTGTAGTTGATAGTGCCAGGGTCATGCTGGGCAAGGCAAATAGTATAAGCCAAAACGACTAGCAGATTATATCCGCCTTTACTTGTTTGGCTTTGCATGAAGCATAGATTAGAACTTGGAGTAAATGATTACATCAATAAAGTTGTGGATGTAAATCATTCTAAAACTAATATCGAAACTCTCTACGCACAAAATACCCAATGTTCGAAAATTTTACTTGAGCTCTACAAAAATGTATCCAATGATCACATCTTAAATAACATTACGATGCTAGATCTAAATGTATGACCCGAAGACGTCACGGTGAAAGAAGTAAGGCAACTTTGAGAAAGATTTAACTTGGATGTAGGAAGGGCAACGATTGGTATGCAGA
>JAGDQP010043762.1:0-16121 GCA_022664845.1 Lepisma saccharinum | reverse complement strand
GTAGTAAATCCAGATTGTATGGTTTAGTGGCTACGATAACGTACTTCGGTCAACAGTGAAGAAGCACCTATGTTCGGGTTTTGCTGTCTGGTTTTTCAGGAATTCTTCAGTTTAACTGGAAGAATGTCAGCATGGTACTTAGAATAAGGCCCCGGCCGCGATCTTCTGGATTCATTTGCGTAGAAAAGTGGGCCTCGAGAGACGTCGGTAGAGACTTTACTTTATTTCGGCCCCTTTTAGTAAGTACTGACTTCGACCCATCATGATTGTACGAGAGCAAATACTCTTAAAATCTACAAACATCCATGCCCTAGGCGGGATTCGAACCCGCGACCTTGTGAATGGCGGCCCTAGCGGACATGGCTTCCGAGGTCGGCCCCGAGAGACGTCATACACATCTGCCTAGAACATAAAATGTGAATATAATATAATAATAATATTATATTAATAATACTTGGCACGTACTTGTCATGATGATACCTCTTTAGGCATCTATAACGCAAGCCAGGTTAGAATAGGGGAAAGGATACAAGAAGGAGGCAGCCAGGATACCATCCCGGTATTTGGTTGGTGTGATTAAGGAAAAACCCTGGTAAACACTCAGTCAGGACGGTCGATCGCTGGTATCGAACCAAGAACCTCACGAATGCGAAGCCAACGCTCTACCAACTGAGCTACGGACGGCCGCTAGGTAACTGTTGATGAGTCTGTGTGAAACGAAGGCAATGGGTAAGATAAATCGATGATAATTTGTCATCGACTTCCATCAGGTGAAGTCCCATCCTAGTGACGGGAGTGAGCCCTACACCACAGGTTCCCAATGCGAATCGAACCAGAGAGCCTTGATTACAAAGCAGCTATACTCGAGCATTACCACTCCCTCTCTAGTTTTACTATGGCATATGTGTTTAATATTCCAGTTTACATTTTTCTGTAGACTTCAAGAACAGTATCTCTACAACTGCTAGCTTAGGGGATTTCATACTACTAGGCTTACCACTAATCTCAACTCAAAAGTGGAATTGTTATTGCTACATTTTTAACTCATTTGAAAGCTGGCCCAAATGCTAATGGCATTTGTAAAAACAAATTATTCGCAACTGTACATCTATCAGTAATTCTTTTATGGACAATGTATTTTAACAAAGGATAATTCACACCGTCACAGGTATAAAGTTAAAAGAAGCGCTCGTACCACGTTATTGTACTCCTACGCCAAACTTACTAAAGCAAGAAAGAATTATGTGCTTCAAGGTGGTAATGTCTACTTCTTTTCTTGGATGAGAAGAAGTATTCTGTTGTATTACTTCCACTCGTCTTTTAATGTCACTTAGTAAAATTTATTAGCTAGTAAAAATGGCTGAATTAGTATGAGAGAGGGAGAAAAATAACAACAATAATGTCACGCCTCACCAGAAGGCGGCAAGGTGGTGTGCAACCTACATGGTCATGTTGTATCTTTTCAAGTGCAAAATGTGTGAACAAAGCTTCTTAGATAACTTCTTTTGAAGACGTAATTGGTCTGCCCAAGAGGCGGGTGATGTTTGTAACCAAACGAATGAAGACTGCAATATGCGTTTTCAAAAGAAACTGACTCAACAGTCTTATGTAAGTTGTGGTATAAAAGAAAAGGAAAAAAGGCTGAGTTGTGTGTGCTCATGGTTGTATGGTTACATAGCTTCCGGTTTGAACGTTCACCTTTCAACCCATAGCAATAAACAACTTGAAAAGTATCTTTTAGTAAAGAAAAGAAAGGGCAACTACTTTACTACCTTTTTCTCTCTCTCTTCAGTCTTCTTTTAGTGCAAAGTGTTAGAGGAAAGACGAAAAAGGAATAAGCATGAAGAACTGTGAAAATGGAATAAAAAGAAATTCAAAAGAAAACAAGAGGATGCCGAAACGACCATCGTTTCCAATGCGATTGAAGACGACGACCTCCAAAAGGTTCTTCTTTCGGGGGCGGATGTTAAATTGAGACAAACAGGTGGTGATCGTCTTCTAAAACTCTATAAAGTAATAAGGCTTCTCGGTCGAGGATTCTTCCACTAATTGGTACCCACAAGGTGTGCTGTTCTTGAGTTAGGGATCCCCACAAGACGTTTATTAATGGTTGATTACCTATACAGAACGTTTTTCCGGTCTCTGAAACTGCATTTAAGACGGAACGGAGGTGCTTCCTTCAAAAAAAAGAAAAGAATAGACTGTTACTCATCCAACTCTTCTCTGCAGGTATGATTTTCTTAAAAGGAACAAAATCCAATTCTCTGAGCTTCCTTTTTCATTATAGACGCACAAACACACATTCATATACGGGCGGATAGAAACGTTTAGCTAAGTCATTCCATTTCCAAACGCCTTCGTTCTTAATAATTTTCCACCTTTCCCTTTTTCCGGTCGCCAGTCTCTTAAAGAAAACGGTTAAGAAAACTGTTGTAGCTATGAAAGACTTCTGGAAAATATTGCAAGGAAGCAATTAAATATTATTGCCAACAATATGTTATATAGGCTGTAGAAAACTCCTCTTCTTATTCTTAAGTCCCATATGACAGCTAAAGTGGCGATTGAAACAAAGGTTTATTTTTAACCATTACAATTGACAAAATTGCGTAACTGTCATGGTATTTGAAATGTTAACTTTCTAGCTTTTACAGCACTTTAAGGTCGTCACGCCTAACTCTTTGCTATGACCGTTGAAGAAGGCTTAAGGTAGCAGCCAGGATCTATAATATTCTATAGGTACCATACTGGCATTCACTTTGTGGAACTGAGGGAAAAGTTTTAAAACCTCAGTTGGTGAGAGGGACTCGAACCTGAGCGCTTGAAATGTGCTACGAAGGAGATGCTCAAGAAAAGAAAGGAACCCATATAACAGAGGATATCCAGGGAATTTTCCATAGATACCCCATATGCTAACAATATCCCAGAATATTTGTGATGAAATAAGAATGTTTCTAGCATATTCAGTACTTCTGGGAATATTAATAGGATACTGAAGGCTGTAATTCTAGGAATATTCCTAAAATATTCGGGGGATGTAAAGAACAAATGTCCTCAACATATTCGGGAAATATACCTGGAATATCAACAGCATATATATGTTCATACCGGACATTCAGATATTCGTAGGCTGTTCTACACATATACCAGAATGTTCTACGATATCCCAGGGATATCCCGAAATATCCCAGGAGATATTCGTAGACTATTATTAGAATATATCTGTGCTGTACGAGGATGAAGAAGAATAGACAAATATGGAAACGAAATCGGAAAATTTAAGTTAAGGTAGAGCATTAGTTGGGGCTCCATAGTCTAGTGGTTAGAGTGTTGGACTCATGTCCGCGTGGTCCCGGGTTTAATTCCCGGCTGGAATCCCACTTTTCGGCGTCCACCCAGCGTCGTGAGGAAAACCTGGGAGTCACGCGAATAAAGACCACTCGGTCTAGAAAGCCCCTAATACGCCTGTTTGTGGGTGGGTGGCGCGCAGCGCTGACCACATTGCCGTCACTCAGGTGGACACAGTTCCACTAAGCGCGGACAGAGGCGTTGGGGCACGCTCAGGACATATCGGTCTGTAACTCCGGTTGTTATTATTATATTATTATGGAGCATTAGTTATTTGAAAACAACTCGTATTTTCCTGTAGAACACTGGCGATGAAGAGCAAATATAATTTATGAAACTAAGAATCATATGCGGTTTGCAAAGTGAATATTGATTTGAGAAGTGTTAACAAGAAGTTCTTATGCAAATGTAGATGATTTGGTAAATGTATTAGACGCGAAGAGTGGCCGTGATTTTGAACGTAATAGGTTCAATGAATATAGTTTATATTTCCATGGCGGAGCGGAAAGATAGTTCTTAAAAGAGTGATGAAAGAAGTTTTGATTGGTTTTCTAAATCTGAATACACGACCTAAAACTAAAAATATGACATAAGACTGAAAATACGACCACTCACTAAATATTTGACCAAAAACTCAAAATTTGATATAAAACTGAAAATATGACCTAAAACTCGTTCTCCCTCGTCCCTTAATTGCGATTTTATTTCTAAGATAAAGGGATCCAGCGGCCAACCATCCTGACTGAGGTTTTTCCAGAGTTTTTCCATCAGTTACACCAGGCTATTGATGGCACCTTCAACTTAGACCCTGGCCGACACTTTCCAGCATCCTTGCCCCTCTCCTATCCCGACCTGAGCCTTTAATGCCGAAAAGCCATAAAATAAAATTCAGATTCAATAAGAGAAAGGGGGAAAGGTATTTGTATTAGCAGCACAAACACTATTATTACTTTAGCAATAATATTTAGTGAAAGGTTAAGAACAACCAAAAATATATACTATTATAACAAGTTTTGGCCAAAATATGACATAAAGCTAAAATTATTGTAAAATTATATAAACAATAAAACAGACCCATTATATTCAGAAAAGCTAGACTAGTACAAAAATATATCATAAAATTTCGAGTCCTACTTGCGATATTGCTGATGAATGATGTGAGAACTAAGGAACAAACAGCTAAAAGTGGTAACTCCGTGAAACATCCATATCTTTTCCATCGCTCGTAGCACGTATACAGGTACAAAAAATGAACAGTTGAGACCTTGACCATTCGAGGAGTTTCTTAAAGAATCCATCTAAAAACACATTATTGTTATATTTTATTCATCCCTAACAAGAAAAGCGGAAGACCTTGAAATTCGGATGAAGTATTGGAGGAGAAGGAAAAGAAGATATTTTTCGTTCTTTAAGCTGTTCCCCAACTGTTGGTCGAGAGGGTCAAAGAACTATGGATCTCTTGGAAGAAGGGATTTTTTTTTTTCAAAACCGATATATAAGGAGTCGAAAGGGTTCCTACAGGCCTCTGCCGAATGTGTTTTTCTTTTTCGGATTTTCTTCCTTCACCTGCTTCTTTCCTTTCTTTTATAAGAAGCAAACAAACAGCAGAAGGTTACCGAAAAATGCTTTTGCTTCTTGTATGAATTCACCAGGAAGAAGGATTAACCACAGTTGGGTTGACATCTTGAAGTTCTGTTATTGTTGTTCTTGAGTTTTTCAGTAAACGGCAGATGTGTTCATATTTTGTCCTTTTAAAATGGTATCAAAAAGGAGAAAAATATGTTTTTCTTCAAAGATTTAATGTGATATAATTCTTGTAAAGTCACAAGTTAGTTGCTACATTATAATATCAATTGATATTTAAGTTAGTGTGATAAATTCACAAGAAAATCGTTGCAATATGAGGAATGACTTCTGGATGACTGAATGGCTAATCCTTGATTAACGTGTTCGTGGGGTTACTGTCATATTACGTGCATGGAGACACTAAGTTCCAAGGTTTCTTTGTAGAAAATATGACAGTTTTCTGTCACATATATTTCGAGTTATATATGTAAGATTACCTTGAACTTTTTTTTATTCGTCAATGTACCCCTTAGCTTTTGGACTCATATCGTATGTAAGTATAAATTTAATATTCCTGTAAGATATTTTCAAACAATTTAGACACAGTGGCTTCGAAGCACCTAACTCCGTGATACGTCTAAAGATGAATTCGAGAACACAAAGAGAACTGAACTAACTCCATTGGTAAAACGAAGGACATAGAAGTATAAGAAACAGTCATTTAGTTCCTCTTCTTAAAATCCCTGCTAATATGAATATTTCACTTTGATTATCCCGAGAGGTAGAAAGAATATGAAACTGTATTGAATATATATTATGACCACCTGTGAATGATTATGATATCCATATTCGTGATCAATATGGTTTTCCAAGCTCTTGGGCTAAGGAAGAAGGGTAGCTTGTGCCAGTGTCAGGTCGAGAAATTGTCATTGATATACAACATACAGGTTAGCTCTCAGCAACAGAATCTAGTCTTCTTCTGTCGCTGCTGTGAATGGCATTGCAAACCACTTCTTTTCTTTATTTCTGAAAAAGAAGATGCAACGCGGGGAGACAGATGTACGAAGCATAAAAGGAATGAAGAAGAAAGTGGTAGTGAATCGATCAGAAGACCTGTATAACCTGTTTTTATTTTAGCTTGATTTTTCTTTGCAGCAGAAGTTTGTTCGGTGCATCTGTTTGGAAGAGATGACTGCACTGCACCACGAACGTTGTGCATCTCTTCTTAGGTTGGGGCGCACCTGTCCACTGTACGTTCCAGCGAACTATTGCTCTCTCTCTCTCTCTTTTTCTCCCCTGAAGGGTTGCTAGATGTTGGTTAAGGAAGGAAGAAGCGGAGACATGAAACGGAAGCCAATTTTAGATGTGCTTGTAAGCAAGGGCTACCTAACTACTTCCGAGATACCATAATTTCTGAAGAGGTTTCTCCACACTCATGTTTGCAATGACAGAGGAGGAGGTTCTGCTAGTGTGTTGGACATTACCAAATGAAGGGTTCTGAGTTTAAAAAATAAAGCTGCTTAGGAGTACAACAGTTATATACAGTATCCCTTGGGGGAAATTCACAAGGCCTTCCGTATAAGTGGGATTAGCATAAATAAATAATTCATTCATTGTCTTTTGTCCTGCTATGAACAATTATAGAGATATCAAATACATTTCTGATTTGAGTCTTGAAAACGAAATTATGCACACAAAAGTTAATACGTAATTAGTATTGGAAGAATAGTCTTTAATATTTAGTAAATTGTAAAATAAGACATTCTCGAAAATAAATTGTCATTTTTTGTTTTGTTTTAAATGGTAAAATAGTTTTGTCGCTTGAGGAAGCAATAACACATACTCTCAGTTCATATACGTACAAACAATCATACATAACAATCATGCATTCTCTGTAAATTTCTTTGATCAAAATGGTTGAGCATACTTGGAGGGGGGGGGTGTGGGGGGGGGGATTAAAATTTGTTCACAAAATCTTGACGGTTACGAAAGCATTTCATTCGATTTAAGTTACCTGACTGGAAGCTCATTTTCAAAATTTCTCAGGTTTGTAAAATCATTGGTAGTGTTTTCAAGGGAACTCATAAGGCACGTGCTTTCCTGGTAAATTAAAAACAACCGTAGTATATTTTTGAATTTCTGTTTAGGAAGAACAGACGCGTGCCGCGATAGTTGGAGCGTATCATAATCCAATAATATAACGTGCAATACAAGAACGGAAGAGTCGGTAAAGAGGGGAAGAGAAGACCAAGAGCAATATGGTTCAGAGCCACCCCCGTGTCCACCCCGACCTCAAACACCAAAAAGTCTCGTGTCTTATGGTACGATGCGGCATTAAAATCTAATCCACAAGACGGAAAAAGGCGGAGAAGAGGAATCCAACGGCCATAACGTACGTCCGTTATCGCTATCCTTAACCAGGTTCTTCGAATAAACACATATGTTTTATTATACTGAATATAAATATACGTGAACAACCACAAACGGTGCTGTCCAAGATTTGTCTACACCTTATGTTGTGCATTATGAGATGACCGTTAACAACTCAGTGATGGACGAGTGGTTTGTCTTTACATTTAAAGCATAACAGGTGTTGAATATATAGGAAGGAAAGCATATGGCACCATAAGTCACATATCTCTTAGCTGTTTTTTTTTTGTAGAAGGGTACGTTACGAAGGGGGAAACATCCTGAAGACATGCTTTCCCATTATCTACTCTTCTATTTATCATCAGTAACGCTTATAAAATTGAGTCATAGAAGACTGGTGGTATTATCCAGAGACAGGTTCATGAACTCAAAGTTTCTGGATGAGATGACCATCATGAGATGAGCCTCATGTATAGTTTATTCCACGTGTACCTACTGGGAATCGAATACGGATCCCTTGAGTACAAGCGATGGTTGAAACCACAGAATGGTATCAGAGCGAAGATACTAGATCTCTTTTACCTTATCTCTATGTATGATTAAAAGTAAAATTACAGTAGAATTTTTTCCTCATATCTCAATGTCACTTGTATCCCTTGGCTACTGGACTCCTCGTATAAGTGGTTTAGATTTCTTTTATTTACGCATGTTTCCTTTGGAACCCGACGAAATTTCCAAAGTGAATAATTATTAGACTAATGATAAGCAAATTAGTCAGATCTTGCACAAACAATTGAACGTAATAATTTACAAATCAAATTTTGTCACTTCTAAATGCGTACAGTGTTTACGCGATTCTAGTACAGTGTATTTTCTAATTCAAGTCATTTTCTCACAACCACAAGCTGGTGACGAGTGGATGTTTTGAGGACCGCAAAAGACAAGTGGGGGGGTAAAATCTGTTTAACAGCCAGTGGCTTACTTGAGGAAAAAGGAAGGAGTGTGAAGGAGTCTCTTGAGGCGAAGCATAAGATGTTTTATTTTATCTCCCCTTACTCCAAGTCGTTCCTTCTTATTCGGGTCAACGCAAGATGTGAGCCATTGAAGACAAAAGCAACGCGTGTGTAAGGCGTTTAATCTCTTCCTTCATTGTTTTCGACTAGAAACTTGCAAGATGTGTTGTTCTTCTCAGAGAAAACTATACAAGGAGGAAAGAAAGAGAGAGAAAGACTAAGAAGATAGCGGAGAAAGTGGGGGTGAAAACATTCTTGAGATCGCAACAACTCCTTCTTCCATCCTTTGCAAGAAGCGATTGTCCAGCACGAAATTCCTTGAAGTCTTTTCGAACAGCTTCCTCCGAAGTTTCTCGCTGTCTCGTGTATCTATTTTTTTCGTCCTCTTTGCTTTTTTTCTTCTTGTACAGTGATTCACGTGCTTAGTTTGCAAACGACTTAACAGATTATTTCACCCTTATCATCACGTCTTCTTTACACCCCCTACCCTATCGTTATTTCCTTTACCCTTACCACCACCACCACCACTGTTCCAAAACCTCCAACGAACTTCCTTTCATTCTCAGTTGCTCGTGTTCAGGAGATTCCACCTAATTAATCAAAACTGCCGCTGCTTGCCCTTTAAGACAATGTTCTTCGCATTCTCTCTATAAGACAAATAACGTTGTCTTGTGTTGTACTATATAATCTCCGTCTCGTTGATTATGTCAGCAACTCTTTTGTTTTATTGTCATGTCGTTAGAGTTTACACAGAAACCACAATTCTGATTTCTTGTAGTGACATGTAATATACGGTAGCTCATTTCACTTGTTGTTAAACGGTGTATATAAACATCGGCAGTGTTAAAACTTTACTCAATCAGGAAATGATCTGAAGTTATTTTCTGAGATCCTTTTAGTTATTCTGATCCCCCACCCCCATCTCTTCTCTACTTTCAAAGGATGTGAACGTTATTTCTATAATTTATAACTATATTCCGAATTATCCCTAAAAATGACACATTTTGAAAACTCAATGCGTGAAAAATTGTAGGGACTAAGCAATGGAAATGAGTTTCACTCCCTCATTTTGTAATCGTAAAGTTCTGGATTGATTACAGGTGGAATGCTTAGAATTTAACTTTAAACAATTATTCTTTGGAAAATACTGGCTTAATTAGGAACATGACTGCTTGGACAAACGAATTTATACATAAAACTAGATGTTCTTGTTAGTCGAATAGTTATCACGCTTGTTTTCTGTCCAAGGTTTTTCCTGTCACACCAGGTAAATACTGGGATTGTACCTTAAACTTAGGCCCTAGGCTGACTCCTTCTTGCATCTTTCCCCTCCCCTATCCCGACCTGAGTCTTAGATGCCTAAAGCCATATAAATATTAAAAATTATACTCGTTTTCTGTGTTTGTGCCTTTATGGTTCTGAGTTCAAGCCTGGTATAAAGGGAGTTCACTGAACGTAATGATCGGAGTCCTCTTTAACAAAGAAAGGTCATGTCGATACGTACAAACTCTCCAAAACAATTCAAGCAATGCATATACTCCACTACGTGCATTTTCTTTTAAAATAAATATTATGACATCGAACTTAACACCTTTTCAGCAACTCTTCCGCAAAGTGTTCATTTGTGTAACGGATATGAGAATGGGGATGCTTTACAACCTCTGGATGAGTAGAAAGAGGAGAGGTCTGGAAGAAATAGAGGGGATGAAAGTGGAAGAAGCAGAGTCGAAGAGAACTTGATGAACAAGAAACTTTCTCGCAAACAAGAACAAAGTACTACTTATACAACCCGTACAGAATTTGGACATAAGTTCTGAGAAACATCTATCTATCCATTCCCTACACCCTCTCCCCGGTAGTCCCTAGCTTTTCCTTTCCTTTCTTGATTGCACACGGGATCTTCTCAAAATGGTGCGGACTTCGAGTTTCTGCTGCACTGGCAGAAAATCTCTCTGACTTCTTCAAGTACTTGAATGGTAAAACGAGCTTGGAAAGACAATCCCCAAGTGAAGCTCCGAGGAGGCTGTTATAAGCATTTGCTACAATCCTTTCCCTCCTCCCTTCGTTCTCTATGGCTCCTTCCTAATAGAACTCTTAAGACTCCTTCTTCTCTACTCAAAGAACGACGGAAGGAGGCCGTGGTTGTGGAGTGTTAGAAGTTGTAAGCTAAAGAAGAGGTCTTATCCCTTGGACAAACGTTTCTGCACACTGGTTGTAATTGCTCCTCGTGTTTCCCCACGGTAGCAATTCTGACGCTAGTAGACAAAAGGTATATTCGTCCACAACGAACGCCATTTTGCAGTGTTGGGATTCATATACTAACTTAAACTGTTTCAGTAGATATTTTATCGCCTCAAGTTGTTTTTCGCTTTGTACCCATTACAAGAAAACAAGGATCAAGACTTAAGTTAAGTGGGTAAAACGACGGGTATGTTTGTATATAATGAACATGACTTGAAGCTTGGCTGAATAACAAACAACCTAAGCCAGGTTCTTATGAAGTGTTATGATTTTTAAGAACAAGTTAACCTCTGCACAAGTTTGTTTTCTTAATTAACGCCAGGAGGCAGAGGAGAATTACGTATTGCATATAAAAGTGGCTTAGTTTAAATGAATCTTTACGTGATTATCTTTTTTCTTTATTAGTAAGGAACATTGAATTGTCCTGTAGAAATTTTAAAAATTGTTCAAATATATAAATGTTTCTGTATAGTATATATTGCGAAAACTTTTGGTTGACATATAAAAACCTTTTGATCCACGTCCTTGCAACAATCCGTAACACATGCCAGTCTCAATCAAAAATAAAATTTCTTAGCACTAGGAAAGTATAGCATGGTTTTGTCTATACTGTCCAATTTCAGTCTTGAGTTTAAAAATTCTGGAAAATGACTTAACGCTGTCCTATGGTAACTTTGGTACTTCGTTTAATACGTAAGATATTTTGTTTCCAATCGTAGTAAAAAAATTATTATGTTCGATTTTAGAAATTGAAAACCGTTTCGATATCCAAAAACCGAAATACCACATTGAAAACGATAAACATTTCAGTTTTCGGGAAGCTCACATTTTTTCAAAAAAATGTTTACAGTATTTTTAAAATTCGAAAGTTCCACAGTTACTGGTTTAAAACGACCTTAAATCTTTTTTCCGATCTATTTTGTTGAAAAAAAAAAAGACCTTATTAAAAAAACAAGAATATCAATTTATTAGCGATTTTTTTTTTTTTTTGTGACGGATAAAATATATATTCAGAATAATGAATCTAGAGAGGAAAACAAGTCAGGTTTACTAAATACTTACAAATCCTTAATTCATTTCTTTACTAAAAGTAAAATCATTTTAATTTGGATAGACTATACAATATAAAAAGGACTTAAAGACACCAAATAAACACTTTATTCAATCAATAAAATGAAAGCAATTATTTTGCAAAATGATTACGCAAAATTCTGTAAAAAAATAAAACACAAACAGGATGAGTGTGAAGCGGTAAAAAAACATACTTGAGAATGAGCAGAACAAGAAAGAGCTGTAGTAGATATTCATGAGTAAAAGGGGAGAAGCTATGTATATGCATTGTAACAACAAAAAGAACATCTGTCTTATGTCGCATGTGCGTTACTCAAGCGAATCTTTAACCCACCATATGACTAACCGTAAGACTGACTATTGTTACCATAACGAATTAACGAACTAAAAAAAGAGAAAAAATAAACGAACTCAAGTAAAACGTAGAAGAGAGAGAAAGAGAGAGAGCAGATCTCAATTAACAGTAAAGTAGAAAATTAGAATTTGTATCTATGTTGTCACTAGTACATACAAGGGAGCATTTACTTTGTGGTGCTGCACGTAACACTTTTGTTAAAGAAAAAAAATCCATTGCGAAAGACTTATGAAGACATGTTGAATTTGCAATAAAAGAGGATGAAGAAGTAGGAGCAAAAAATTTGCATGAAGTGACAAAACATATTTACCTTATACTTGTTCTTTAAGTGTTTTTCTTTTCCTATTCTTATTATTACTGTTTGTGTTTCACTTATTTTGCCTCATAAGTATGATCGATTTAGGGGCTCATTGTCATTTCAAGCGTTCTTTTTTTCTAAAAAAAAAGAAAAGACTTGGTCTTCTTTCCACAACTCGACAGGTGACGACATAAGAGTTTTGTTTCATTTTTCTTCTTTCAGCGATGAGAAAAAAAGGCTAAGTAAATCAAGACAAGGTGTTTTTACTGAAATTGCCAAGGAGGTGGAGCAAACTGACGGATTGCGTGATGTCCGAAAAGGAAAAACAACGGAAAGAGATGTGGTAACAGGACGTATGCACTTGGGTGTTTAAGAAGTAAAGGGGTTGATAAAAAGAAATGAATGAATACCAAGGAAGAAAGAAACAGATTGAATGAATCAGGTCAAGGAAGTATGAAAAAGAAGTGCGAAAATTACAACATAAGCGATTTATGTATTACATTGTTCCTTGTGGAACGAGTTTCACACACACAATTATATACATACAAAACATTCAAAGCCCGTGTGGGAGCGGCAGCCGCTTTGATGTATCTATTATCTGGTGATTGTATAACGTTGCTAATAATTTGAATATCTTCATGAATATCTAATATCTTTCCCGAAAGGCGTGCTACTAATGATGCAAACTAAGACTGCTGTCATAAGGTCCCTAAATTTGTTTTACAGACGAAGAAATGAAAGGTATTTGAGTTGTGAGAAGGTAATGGATATTAAAATAAATTGTTCCGATCGAAAGTGAAGAGGGATTTCAATACGGGTAAATCAGAACGCTAATTGCGATAATTCTAATGCAAAAGTTTTCCTTTCCCTTATTCAATAGGAGTTGACTTGTGATAAATCGTCGAACCACACTCACCCTGAATCTCGGGTCTTTTTTTATCAATCTCAATCACCTTCACATTTTCAATTCGTCCTCACCCTCACGTGGAGCCTTGGTTCTCATTCACTCTCACCCGGTGAGGGTGAGATCAGTTCTCATAAGGGCAGTCAACACTCAAACATACAGCTAACTGCACTTTTCCCGAAAGCAGGCTACACAGAAGAAACACAACTTGTTAATTTTCTCCATATCGTCCCAGAAATGCCTCTTTTCTCTATAATTGTAGGTCTATAACATGTTGACAGTTCTTTCTTTTTTTGTAACGTGTGGCATGTGTTATGCACGTATTTTCTGCAATGTTTTGTTCTGTTTTCAACGTAAAAGAGAAAACAAGCTATTCTTGTTTTATGGCCGTAGCTACTAACTTGCTTTGTTGAAACAAATTTTTGTACCAATATTTTTTTAAAGAAGTTACAATACACACTGAAGATTCAGTTTAGAATGTTATTTATTCTAAGCTTTTAGTTTTTTCTTTAGTTTAGATTTCTTGGTGATGCATAGAGAGAAAGATAAGGACGAGGGTGGGAGAGGTAAGTTGTTCCTTCTTAATGGCTATACTACTAATTTGTGTGAGGCGTCTAGCTGAGCTGAACTGTTAAAGGGTTTGTAGAAGACAGGACGTGGAGAAGAGAGAGAGAGAGAGAGAGAGAGAGAGAGAGAGAGGGAGTGTTGGCCTTCTGTCTCCCCGTCTCACCATCAAAACTAACTCGATAAGTGCTACGACCATTTCGAACGCTTTACCGTAATGGGAAAAGTTGTTCGTTCCTAACGTTGAGATTCTGCAAGAGATGTAATTTCTAACCCCCCACTTTTTTTTAACATCCAGTTTAAAAGAACATAAAATTCGATGTTATGAGCCAATTCGGGTCGTATTCTTTGTCTATTTCCTTTAATCGTAAACGGCTTTATCCTTCATTGTTCAATAATTAATGTTTTAATTTTATCAATACCTTAGCATCTGTCACCTGTCAGAGTTCTATAATTTAGGAACCTATCAAAAGTAAAAAAAAATGCTTTGCCGTAAGTTGCTTAGCTATGAATTTGGCTTTTAGCGTCTAATTTTTAGTTCTGACCACAATTCAATCAATGACACAAATTAGAATTCTGAATTTTCAAAGAATTTCTAAGTTATGGTTCCTTTATATGCTTGTATGTAAATACTGTCTTGTGAATACTTGCAAGAGGTACTTTGGAGCCTTGATTACAGTCTTCTGATCGTGTAATAGTATTAGCTATATACAAAAGTATATAAATGGCTGAAGATAAAGTAAACAAAGAGTTCTTTAAAAGGAAGAAAAGCCATTACAATTCATTCAATATGGAAATTAACATCCACTACATCTGTTGATCTCGAGGAAAGCTAAATCGTAATGTGACAAGACGGGAAGAAAAGGATATTTTCTAAACAAGAAAGATGTTGGATTTTGGATCGTATATAACCATTGAGTAAATATCATTGAGGAGATATTTACTCAATGATATAACTTTATGGATGGATTTCACAAATTTTGTTTCTGAGCTATTGAAAGTTTTACTTTTAAGAATTGATTGTTTTTTAGGGTAGTGTTTGTTTTTATTTTTATTTAATTAGAGCTTTTTTTTTTTAAAAAAAAGAACCGGTTCTTCAAATATGAGTAAATGAAACGAGAACAGATACCAAATAGTTTAAAAATAATAAAAGAAACTGAAAAAAGCTTTGGTGGCAACCCTTAAATTAATTTTATTTTAAAGGCAACCTGTTGCAAGCTCATTTAATTGTGGAATTAAGAAGCTTTCACACCCTCTACTTAAGAAAGCAAATTGCCCCTTTTCAACAAACCAGAGAAGATGATAAAGACAGAAGTTTATAAAGATGAGGAAAATGTGGGGAAAGAAAAAGGACTTTCCGTGTTAAGACTTCCCTTCAGGCTGTTTCCCTTTTCTTGAGACTGAAGAAGAAGAGAAAGAAGAAGAGAGGAGGGGGGAGACATGATAATGATATGGAGAAGCTACTAAAAACTACAAGTAGAGGAAGGGTAGAATAGATATTTACAGGAAGATAATATGCTTTACAAACAGTTTATTTTGTGCTTTGACGCCTTAAGACGCCTTTTTCTTGCTATTCAAGCGTCTTTCTTTTTAAAAGAAATCTTTTCTTCCCTGTTCTATCTCTTATTTATATCATCTTTCTCTCTTTTAAAGTCTTCTTCTCCCTCTGCTCTTTCAAACCTCTTTACGAATTCCTTCCTGAAATTCTCAAGATTTTCTTGGGAAAGTCACGGAAATGGGAAAGATGGGGGATGGGGAAAGAGTCTGCCCTTGTAATTGAGTTAGAAGATTATTCTCTTAAATGCAACAGGTGGCTTCTTTCTACTTTCTCTCTCACTCACACACTCTTTCACTATCTTTCTCTATGTCTTTCTTTCAGTCCCCCTTTTCTTCTTGGTTCCTCCGCGCGAAAAGTAGGGAAGGAAAATTCCAAAATGCATAAGACAAATCTCTTTTCCGCTCCCTTGGCTTCCGAGTTCTTCCTCCTACTTTCTTTAACTCCTTAAAAAAAAAATCTTTCTAAATCTTTCTTCATCCTTGAGAAATCTTTTCTTTATACTTCCCCCCCAAACCTATCCTGTCATCATCAACTCTTATACTTCCTTTCTTATGCCGCCCGCCTCCAACTCTTTTCTTCCATTCTCCCCCCAAAAAACGTGAAGAAAATTGAACGAAGAGAAAGAAATAAGGGACTTCTTGTTGGTAGAAACTCTTTTTTTATTATTATTATAATATTTTTTTCCTGTTCGTGGGAAAATTAACACTTTATTATTATGTTGGTTGCTCCTGGTGGTGGTAGAATACAAGAGAAAAGACAAGTCGTTTTTTGATATAAAAGCAAAAGAAATAAGCCTTAATTGCTTTCACAGAAAGCAGTCCTCCACCCCCCCCCCC
>JAGDQP010043761.1:0-16121 GCA_022664845.1 Lepisma saccharinum | reverse complement strand
AAACAGGCGTTGGAAAAATGTAATTAATATTTTGGTCCTTTGGGGCGGGAGGGGAAAGACTGCATTACGAAGTCGAGTAACTCTTTGCGGGACCTGCAACCTTATTTCGGGTAATAATTTTTCTGAGTGAATTTTACTATGTATTAGTTTGTGTAGAAATGATAATAGAAAATTAACTCTTCTATTTTAACTCATTCAGCGCGCAAGTACAGAGAATAAAATTATCTAGCGTTGGGTCTTAGGTCGCCCTGTGTGAATTGATGAAGTGCATAATTGACGTATTATTAGGATTAAAGTGTTGCTCCGTAGTGTAGTAGCTAAAGCAATGGATAATAAATCACAACGTTGCAGGTTCGAATCCATCCACAGATACCTGGAAAATTTTTCGATTATAAATGAAGACGAGAGAGTAAAACATGTCATTGAATAAAGGCATAATGTAATCAAGGTAAAGTTTTTTTCTAAAACTACTGTAAAAATATGTAATTCGGTTTAATAAAATAGTAAATTTCTTGTATATAACTTGGTACTATTTTGAGTGCATACAACTGAAAAATAAGTTGGGCTAACATTGGGCCACATGTACATTGGAATTACCATATAGTTTGCTCTACGTTGAACTTCGCTTTTAGGGCCAACGTTATCGCTAACGATAAGGCTAGCGGCCAACGACAAAATAGTACGTAGGTCGAACAGTACTGAAAAACGTTAATCTAACATTAAAACGTACAATCAGATTATCAATGGTCCAACAAGAATTTGCTACTTGGGGTACACACGATTTTGTATTATATTTGTTGTTACTAATACAATTTGCAATATAATTACTAAATGAAAATTTATATATTACTATTGAGTTGATCCTTTATAATGCGGCCCTCGCTCTCGTCCTGATTAGTCAATTTGGCCAGCTGCCAAAAAAGGTTGGAGACCTCCTGGAGTAGACTATACCTTTTTCCGAATGATGATTGAATTAGCTGTTTGGGAAGATTGCTCGTTAGTATTCACAGTGCAATGTAAATATTATACTTGTTAATAATTGCTCTGGGATAATAGCTACTACTGAACTATGATATATGCAGCAAACGCAAGTTTGCTGCAAGATTAGAAATTATATTTTACAGCTCTAAGTAATGCTTTTGTTACAGTACTACACAAATCTGCTTTATGTGATAAATAGTGCAAAAAATACAGAAGAGGTATAAAATGAGTGGAGACAATACACGGTCAGGAAAGTCGAAATAATTTATTGCATTATACTAGAATAATAACTTCTATGGGGTAGCAGAGGCGGGGGGAGGCAATCTTCCTCCACTCACCACGTCCACCCTCGTAGTATAGAACCATTGAGGAAGAACACAAACTCTACAGAATTAGCCATTTTTCGCAGGAAACCTGTTTCATTCAAGCGGTACACACATACTTATTCAGACATTCGCTGCTCCAACTTCTCACCCCTTCCACTGCCAGGCCTAGAGTGGGGCGTGGCTTAACCTCATCAAACCTTTTAGAGGTGGACTAGAATAGCTATATAAAAATACTATTTTTTTATTGGTGTATCGGATATGTTTGCAATTAAAATTATTAGAATCGTTTGTTCACAAGGAATAAAACAAAAAAAAGTTGATCTTTCTAGCGTAATTGGTTGCAAAGTTAGTCATATTGTAATTTAGAGAAAACAAATTAATTTTATTTTTTTTTTAATAATTTATTTCTGAAAAACTAGGAAACAAATGTACGTTCTAAGTATTTCAACCCGTTCATAAACTTCTGAAGAATGCTCCAAAACTTTTCTTTTCTATTAAAGATATCTAGTTCCTTAGAAAATGAAGATATTCGGTATCAATTTTGTGTCCATAAGCAACAACAGTAAACTTTCTAGCTCTGAGAGAAGTAGAAGACCCCGTTAAGAACGGTACCTACAAATTTTGCTGAAGTAGGCTCCAAACCACTCTATTCAATTGATCCCAGTGGGAATTGACCGTGCGGTTCAAGCCAACATGCCTACCCATTGCAGCGGAGTCCATGGCGTTACCGCCTGGTCCAGCGGGGTTGGGTAATTTTTCTTGGCTTTTTGGTTCTTGCATTCTCATTCTGGTTTATATAATATTTTATTTGTTTAAAAATAACAGAAACATTATAAAATGTAGGAAGTATTAAGAAATAAAACATTTGCAATATTTGCCGGGTTTCAGTGCGTTGTTTATGTTATTTATGCGTTTTTTCTTCTCGTAACCCCGCGATTTCGGTATTCCAGCACAATCCTGGGCTGGTATGTATATTTCTACCGAATTAGCGAGAGTACTCTACATAGCATCCACAAGATGAGAAAACGCATATAATCCCATCGCAGTAGAAATATAGTCCAATATATAATGTATTCAAGTTACAACGAATTATTTTTACATGTCACCTCTTCTCATCCCACCCCTCCCTAGGGGTGAGCTACCTAAGATAGTTGTTGTTAATGAGTTGATAATCATTCCAAATTTGACCACTTGGAGTTAGTCAACCCGTCGAACAATATTGTAGTTTTGGTTGCCTCGTGCTTTACTTTATATTATTACCAACGCCATTGAAATTGAATGGATAATTAGATGGTGGATTATCTCTGAAGATAATAATTTTAGAATCAAATTGATATGATAACTTCCCAGTTCGGTCCAGGGTCTAATCACGTGCGAAAAAATAATTCCAATCGGTCAAGGACTTTTTTCGTCATGCTCACGCAAACATACTTTTTTCAATTTTATATAGAGAGATATCCACCAACGAATCCGTTATAGCAGTTTCCTAGAACTTCACAGCAAAATATATTGACCTTATTAACCAATGGAATGCACATAACGGAGTCAAGTTTGCAATTTAGGGTCCGGTACCAACTATTCAGTGGCACATGACTGTATTTCGAACCCAAATTTTCTTGTTTTTTTGAAAATCAGAACACAGTTCACTTTGTATCAGTTTATTACGAAATGAAATCCCTTTTCTAAATTTGATTCAAAATAAAGCTGAATTCTGCACTGTTTAATTTTTAAAACAAACATTCAACCCACTTGATGATGGCAACTGTTAATTTTCGTATTTCACATTAATTTTAGTTATTTTCTTGATAGTCTTGGCTTCCATTTTCACAGCTTTAGTACTTACGTATACGAGATCACAAGAATGAACAATGCATCACTAACAAGGAAACAGTCTCCGGTGGGACACAAGAATCTGCATGAAACTTCCACAGTGAGTTGATGATGTGTTCAAATGAACACTCCTGTAGTAGTACTATGTTTCGCGAAAGTCTGGAAGATAGGCAACACTTCATACATTTGTGCTGAAGTTATGCATCACATACACTTTTATATAAAACGTTGTCCTGAAGACAATTTAAATGTTAGATTAAAGTTATTGATGAAATTGACGTGTTAATAAATTACTTTGATCCCTGCCAAATGCGAATGTAAATACAGGGTGTGACTCAAAGGAAACTTCCCATTTCGTTAATTTCGTCACCAATTGATTTCCTGTAGGAATCCCGACACCCCCCCCCCTTTAATTTTAGGATGAATGCGCCATCGTGGTCAAGCATTGCATGCTGTTCCTTTCTATTATGGTCTAGTGGCAAAAAGTGAGATTTTCTTAAATGACAACATGGGCAAAGTGACATAGCATGTCAATGGTCTTTAGTTTCTATTTACAAAAGCATCGGATCATTTACTAGTTTCTATGAACGTTTGACGACAAATTGCATTTGGAACTTTCAAATATAAAGTGAAACATATAGCGTCACCAGAACATTTACTAATTATATAGTTGTATATCGCTTCCGCAAGTGTTCGATCGAAAACAGTAGACGGGGTGTCATTAAACTCAAATTTATTTTCTATCAAACCTTTTCTCTCAAAAGAGGATGGACTACATATAGGACTACATGTTTACAGTCGTTTTCTGTTCCCTCCATTGACAACACAGTACCAACGAACAAACCACGAATGACTCAATATGACGAACCCAACTCGACAATCTGTTTCAACACCTCCACAGAAAGTGAAAACAACGCAGTATCAGAGAACGTATCGTACGAAACAACTATTACATTTACAAGTGTGTGCGGTCATATATAGTTCTTGCTTCCATCACCAGAGTGCGTAGACATTACATGACTATTCTAGGGACGTATAACAGTCACTCTTGCAGTTTATGTTTTCTTAGTGCAAACATTAATATGTTCACAAACATAGGAGCCTACCTATGGCTGTATAACTACTCGAAACTCATTAGCAAATTAAACAAAGTTTCAGACCTTCAGCACGTGTTCCGAAAGATTCCGAAACGTAGTATGCAAACGTATTTAACTCAACACATGAAGAATGCACTGAAAAAATAATGCCATTCCGAATTTTCTATGGTAGACAGTGATGCACCCCGGAGTTTTTCTCCATTGTATGATGGGCGATGAAGGTCTCTCATAATGTTTACTATAGGAAATTGTATTACCTCACTTAACAATTGTATGTAATTGTGACCTTCCTTATATTTTGTAGTACTGAAGGATAGCAATTGTGTTGTATCGCTAAGAATTAATCAAGTTACGATAAGCATCCTTTTTTTTTTCTCAAAGAGATTCAAAAGAACTTCTAAGGCTTCTTTGTAGCCGTCACTCGCTGAAATTATATTCAGAAAAAAAATACCAAGCTTCACTTTATAATATTTGAGATTTCCAAACGTAATTCTCGCCAAGTGTTCAAAGAAACTAGTAAATGGTTCATGCTTTTGTAAATAGAAACTAAAGACCATTGACATACTATGTCACTTGACCCATGTTGTCATATAAGAAAATCTCACTTTTTGCCACTAGAACATAATAGAAAGGGACAGCATGCAATACTTGACCACGATGGCGCGTTCATCCTTAAATTAATAGGGGTGTGTGTCGGGATTCCTACAGAAAATCAATTGGTGACGAAATTAACGAGATGGGAAGTTTTCTTTGAGTCACCCTGTATTTGTATAATATTCGCATTTGGCAGGAATCAGAGTAATTAATTAACACGTCAAATTCGTCAATAAATCTAATCTAACATTTAAATTATCTTCAGCGCAACTTTTTATATAAAAATGTACGTGAAATGCATAACTTCAGCACAAATGTATGAAGTGTTGCCTACCTTTGAGGCGTTCAGAGCAAAATTTCGAAAATTTTGAAGTCCTGTAACTCGCGTACCGCGAATCTGCGAAACGTAGTACTACAGAAGTGTTCATTTGAATACATCATCAACGTACTGTGGAAGTTTCATGCAGATTCTCGTGCCCCACCGGAGACAGTTTCCTTGTAAGTAAGAAATATGTTGTCTTTTTAAAACATTATTTTAGGATTTTCATGAACAGAAATGTTTAGTAGTCATGTCTCTCTATAATTAACATCATCTGATCAAACCACGACAAAAAAAAGACATGTAGCCATACCACTCACAACAAAAGCACTATTGTATAAAGAAATTCATTTTCTACATAACCAGACTTTTTTTTTCAGTAACTCAATAAAATTTATCAAGGAATACAATGTTATTTAACTGTTTCATTACAACTTCCTGTGTCTTATATGCAAAGGGTTACTCCATAGGTTTAAAATGAAGTTCTTTAATTTAGGAATGTAAAAAAATGTATTTTTCTCTTTCTTGTAGTGATGTCGCAGTGTCGGAGGACGTGAGGCAATATCTGCGGATGCCAACGTTTGACAACTGGCAGTGGGAGGATGAAGAAATCTTACTGTTGCTACAGCAAATGTACCTGGATCTCGATCTCACCACGAAATTTGGCATAGAGATTCCCGTGTTACGGCAATTCCTCTACGAGGTGTATAAAAATTACAATGAGGTTCCGTTTCACAACTTCCGGCATTGCTTCTGCGTCGCTCAAATGGTAAGTGCTCATTATTAGTAGTAGTATTGGTAAACTTTGGTAAATTTTATTTTGTATGGACCATTCTAGTAACTTTTGACTTTGACTCGTCACGTTTTAGTTAACATCCACAATCACAAACATCCATGCCCCGGCCGGGATTCGAGTCCGGGACCTTCGAGTCGTTGACCTAACGCCTTAGACCGCATGACTACCCGATCGGCTCATTATTATTATTATATCCAAAAGTTGTTCCAACAATTTCGAAGCCACCCAAAAAATGTTTTTAAGATTACTATATTTCAAATTTAACCTACCATATTCTGAACATGATTACCGGTACAATGATTGTATTTGAATAATCAAATACAATCACCATATATTCTGGAGAAACTTAATTGGACTTGCCTTAGTACAATACGAGTTTTAAAACATCATGCTTGAGAACTATGACAAACTTAGAAGAATTATTTAAAACTATGAGTAGAAATTGTAAATCCAAGAAAGGAGCTGTATAACGGACTCGCTCAGTTCGGCGCTGTAATGTTTCGGCGCCGCAACGTTTCGGCACCAGAGCTTTACCAAAGAATCACACCAGGGAAACTATTGTAATAAAGGAAGTATGTAAAATTTCGTCCGTAAGAAGCGACAGAAGAACAGATCCGGAGATTGTGTTCATGGAAGAAATGAATGTGTAATGAAACGTTTATATTTTAGTAAGCACTTAAAAAACAATATTTTTCTTTCAATAATTTTAATTGTTAAGTATTTCTTTCTGGCGGAGCTCTAGCAGGGACATAACTAGGGGGGAGCAGACGGCGCATATGCCCCGGGCGCAGGATTCAGGGGGTGCTAAACTGAAAAAAATATTTTTTACTATCGATATTCAGTTCAGAAACCAAAGTCAACGTAGGACGCACAGAAATATTTCCTATATAGCAATTTTGTGTGTAAATTCAATTGCTGGGGCCCTTAAGTCCACAACAAGGCAAAATGAATCTAATAACTATCATCTGCGGTCTCAGTGACGTCGAAATACTTATTTCCCAAGGTTTTATCTAAATCCGGCTCTCATGGTTGGGCTGTCCTCCTCTCCTCGTTAGACTTAAGAAATAAAAGAGCAATAATTTCCAACATTTTCAGTTTTTTTAACCTCGTTAGGTACGTTCATAATTTCCGTTTTCCTCACTTGGCGCCTAAATGGTGGCGCCCAAACGCAGCGGACCCCTGTATGATATCTATGTAATACTTATATACTTTGGCTACCAATCATATAATCTTTACTGTACTTACTTCTGATGTACTTTTCACTTCTTGACGCAATGTTATATTTGGCTGCATACTGCATGATTTTAAATAAACCATTACCATTATCGCAAAGTTTTCCTTTAGGACCCCTTCTGTTTAATGCATTTATTAATGACCTTTGTAGTACAGTGAAGTATACAATGCCAATATTGCACGCGGATGATTTGAAATTGCTTGTTTAGTTAATAGTAATCTTGATATTGTCAAAATTCAATATGATATTATTGAAATTGAAAAATGGTGTGACCATAACAAAATGAAAATCAATAAAACCAGTTTTATATCCTATATACTTAGGAAGCAAATTATAGGCCTACAGTAAGTAAATATATAATTATGAGGAAAAACATCTCTAAAGTTCACTGGATTAAAGACCTAAGGGTTCATTTTGATAAATTCTTGAAATTTAATGTTCATATAGACCATTTGGTTAAGGAATGTAAAAAAATTGAATTTGTTTCCAATCAATGCATTGGTCTGAAATTCCCAGTGTGAAGTCGTATATTATTTTATATAAAATTTTACTAAGAACTTAACTTGAATATGCAGTTGTCATATGGAATACGGGTACAAAAACAGCCTCAGAAAAAAAACTAGCAGTTCAAAAATGCTTTATGGAACCTTATGTTATAAATTTTAACTACCGTATACACAATACAATTATGAATTTTGATGTGAGTATTTTAATATTGATCCCTTGTATACAAGAAAGAAAACTATAGATAGTCAATTTATTCAAGATTTTTTACACAGCCCTGGGGATATTCTCGTTTTTTTACGGGGATATGTGACTATTCCCATATATTATTACTATTGTTAGAGACGAATAAAAAGGAATTGTTTTGTTCACCCCCTGAAAGAAACACTGTTCAAGCAAAAAAGCTCTACCCTGCCGTCCAGGTTACGGATCGAAATCGGGTCACCGGGTCAGGCTGGGTCCCAAGCGGAGTCCCGGTCTAAAGTTTGACCCGATCACTCGTTTCAGCTCCTCTGTATTCAACGGGGGCGAAGTTTATCATACCGATTTGTTTTCGAAACTGAAAACACATTCGGATGATGGATTGCACATAGCCTTCTTCTTTTATTTTTTATCATTATTATTTTTTTAAATTTCTGCATTCATTTCATTCACTGTTATCCACTGGTCATCTTCCATGAAGTCACGAACTGTTTCAATGTTGTTCGGCGTGATGCTGGTTTTGGAGCGATGCGGATCTGTCAAGTTTTGAACAACATTACATCCACTAGTAAACGCTTTATGTCGTTGAAACACCTGTGTTTTCGATAGTGTTATATTCTCAAACTCTTCACGTAATCTTCGAAAGATTTCTTGTCAGTTAAAAAAAAAATGTTCTTTAAAAACTAGGTTATAATTCGTTACGCGACGGTCTGTATGTATAGTTTTCTTGCTTATCGTGCCAGCTAATAAATGTATTTATTTATTAAAATTCTAAATACAGTTTGTTAGCCATTTTACATTAGAATTTTAACAATGTGAGAAGAAAAATACTAACAAAGTTAATAAGAACAATAAAACCAAAAGAAAACAAATCTAGCGTTGAGATACCAGTTAGCGGTAACATAGAAAGCGTCTCACTTACTTACTTACTTACGCTATGGCTTACGGATCTCGCAAGTTCATCGCCGCAGTAACGAACGATCACTATTGGGTTCTATCCTGGGCAAGATCAAGCCAGTTTTCATCATACACACCTACTTCTCGAAGATCTCTTCTAATATTGTCCTACCAACGTCGTCTCGGTCTTCCCAATGGTCTCTCTCCCTCCGGCTTTGCAACCAAGATGAAATGTAGTCTTCGTTTTTCTCCTATCCGAGCTACATGGCCTGCCTATCTTAAGGCTAATTCACACATACGGTGCCGCGTGCCCATGCCGTTCCCCTAGCATGCTCCGTCCGTGCCATGGCCGCGACCATTCACACATAGGGTGCCGTTCCCAAACCGTGCTGTTACTACACCAGTTCCAAGGATGGATTGCAAGGGGGAAGATGATGTTATTGCGACCGGGATGGTTTGTCTTCAAGACGGCACTGTTGGGGCATGGCATGGGGGACGGCACCGTATGTGTGAATTAGCCTTTAGTCATCGCGATGTCATTATTCTTACAACATCGGGTGAGTCGTACAGTCCGTCTCACTGCTGAATTAAATGAAGTTTCCGTGCTATATAGATTAATGTTCATCGGTAGATCGTTGTAGAGTTTGGTCAACCTATGTAAGAGCGAGCGCTGGATAATAGAAAGCCTGGGTAGATCTAAATGAAATAGGTGATTGCTTCGAGTGAGTCTAACAGGAGTGCGAAAATGAAGTTCAGGCAAGAGAGACTCAAATCTGAATTTTCCATGGGCTAATTTATACAAGAATTTGAGATCGGCAGTTTTTCTCCAGATTTCCGTGGTAGAAGGTTTAAGATCCTGTTTACTCATGCTGCGAACGGTTGGTATTCTTTAGCGTACAATAGCTAGGCGGAAGTTAAGTACAGGGTTCAATCTTGAGAGGTGTACTGGCCATCGACCAGATCGGAGAGCAGTACTCTAATTTCGGAGAAATGAGTGCTTTGTAGAAAGGTGACAAGAAATTAAAGGTTACGTACTTCCTTAAGCCGGTACAAAAGGCCCAACAGACACATAAATTATTTTGTGACAGAAGTAGTATGATCGAAGTAGGTGATCTTACTGTCAATGATAATTCCAAGATCTTTCTGACTCTCGACTTAAAGAAATGAATGGACGGTGATGAGTATAGTAAGTTCATAGATATACAGATTATCTTCTCTCAGTATCAATAGCATACGGTAGTTCATTCAGCAGAAAAGGAGTCAAATATACGTATATTTTTTAAAAAAATGGTTCATATTTGATATACCCTCGTGAAAGGCCTCCTATTAATCGATTGCGTTATAATTTAGCTACTATTTTTTTTCGATTTTTCGAAAATATATTGGTCTGATATAGTTGATTTGATTTAATCTCATGTAAGCTGATTTAATTATGAAGTTGCTATCAATTACTGACCAGGAATTGCATTTTGGGAAAAGTTTTTTTGTTTTTCGTTTATAATCCTGTGATTGGCTGCTTATCTTGTATGAGAGCCAATTAGAAATCGTAAATAGAGTACTAGATTGTCTTTGATTTTCACATGACTGCTAGGAGGAATGCTCTCAGCGTGTAACAACACTGTAGGTTCATTAATTAACCTGTTCTTCACTTTGTTGTAGAGCAGATTAATTAATCTTTAACACTTTTCTCTTTGATCACAGTCTTTCTGCTTGAACTGAAATTAATTTCTTCAACCTATCTGACTGTTTCTTGAAGCGTTAAATGTGTAGATCTTGTCAACTAACATCCATGGGTACAAAAGCCACAAGCCTGCTTGTCCTTGCTGAACATAGAAATCTTTCTTCTGTTATACCAAGTTCTAACAAGTACAAGAACCTTGTTGAAACAGCTCAAGCAGTGCCATTTATAGCAAACACAGAACACAATAAAGCCATATTTTGTAACCATGAATATCATAAGTATTTAATGCAGTGTTGACTGTTGAAATTGGATTAGTCGCTTGGTTAGTCGCGTGGGAGTTCTTACGACAGAGTTGTTGAAAATCTTTGGTAGATCTCCGAAATAAATTGATTAAAGAAACAATGCAAAGTGGGATGTTCGGCAGTATTTACAATAAAACAGTTGCGGTCTTTGAGCAAAGTGAACTGATGGTGGTTTGCCATTGCCTTTCTTCGGATGAAGGTGATGTCATAAGGACGGGACCTATAGTTTAAAATGGGTTCCGAATCATTTGCTGTGTCCCCACCGAGTCGTATTCAGAACCTCTTGATCACAAGAAAGCATCGCACTGAGAGTCAATCTCTGGAATATCTTACCTCATAATAGTAAGTAACTTGTTCCTTGGACCTAGAAACACCAGTAATTCGGTCTGGTATAGACCCCAGTAGAGTTAGCATGCGTGACAGACACGCGGGCGAAATACATTTAATAAGATCAAAAACATTCTGGGTCCCTAAAAGGGAAAGAAATAACTTTCAAATATATAACTTGATTCCTGTGATCCATTACAACCCTTCCTGGACCTCCTGGGATTCGCACGCCTAAATTCAGAACTATTGCGCTAGACCGCAAGAGTCCATTTTGACACACACTAATTGTTTCCCCTTTTCAAGATAAACTTTCTTCGTCTTTCCGAATCCTTTCCCCTCCCCTAAACCTTAGATTTCTAAAGGCCATAAATAAAATTCATTCTTCCTCTGAAGTAATGGCACAAACTTTGGGAGATGATTAAATAATGAATAAATCACAGCCATATTAGATCCACTACTGGATGAGATCTCTCCTCAGACGGAGGAGTTGGTCTACTGCTCGCACGCTGACCGGACGGGTTAGGAGAGGAGAGCCGAAGCTTTCGCTGTGACCGCCACTATCTTTTATTCATAGCAGCTCCCCAATTGCATCACGATGCTGGATGGGCACCGTTCCAGACCCAAACGCCTTGACATCAAAACAAGAAAAAAGTTCGTTTGAAGAAATTCAAAATTATGTCTAGTTTAGGAACTGCAGTCACTCAAAGTTACGGCTACATCGTCACAAGTGACGTCATATTTCGACGGTGTAGGTTTAGCAACTGATGATTGAAGTAATGCCCGATACATCCATTTAAGCATTGTTTATGATTGAGGGAGGTACCACAGAGACAAGTTCCGCAATGTAAGAATTTTACTGTCAAGGAATTAAATGGTTTAATAGAACAAGCAGAGAAATCCCTTCTAAACTGCACTCGCCTTTCCATAAACATAGCTTAAATAAATAAGTGTATTGGGTACCCACCAGCATATTGCTATTATTTTAATAAAAGGAACCTTGTGTATTTTTACAGTAGTTTCCCTATCAACAAGACTCATCGGGCCGGCGCAGGGCCAACGGTGGCCCAACTGTTATACGGTTGGGCCACCTTTGGCCCTACATCGGCCCGACGAATCTTGCTGATAGGGTTTAGAAAAGAAAGTGTGATCTTGTTTTTATCCTGTACGTATTCTATTACCCGTCTTATTTTATCGACTTCATTTAAGGCTCATTCACACATACGGTGCCGTGCTGCCCGTTCCGTGGTCCATGAAGTTTCTTTTCAGACTGTGGCATTGAAAATTCATTGAGTTGAATCTTTTAATTCTCACATGACATTCTATGCCCGTGTCGTTCCCCTGCCATGTCCCGACAGTGCCGTCTTGAAAAGAAACCATCTCGGTTGCGGCTTGACGGGCGTGATCCTAAGGTTTTCCTCGGAGTACACGAAGCGACACGAAATTGACCAGAAACCAAATTGCAAGGCTGTGCTTGGTTGTTGTTGAGCTACACAGGGGAAACGAAACGTCTCCATCTTGGATTTTGGATTTGCAGGTCACATTGCACGAGCTGTAATGAAGTCTCAAACTTCACAGCACTCATACGTAATACTTTAAAAACTTATCTTGGTCGTCTTTAAGTCCCGCAAAAATAGTGTGGAATTCTCCCTCCTCTTCCCTTGCTCTGCACAGGTTATGAACCCAGTATCTCAGGTCTTTCTTCTTATCTTCCATAAGAATATACGCGCTACAAGCAATAACATCATCTTCCTCCTTGCAATTCATCGTTAGAACTGGTGTAGAAATAGTAGCAACACGCCATGGAAAGAGCACCTTATGTGTGAATGGCGCGGCCATGGCAGGGACGGAGCATGACAGGAAAACGGCATGAGCACGGCACCGTATGTGTGAATTAGCCTTTATAGCTGAAAATTTTCTCACTTGTCTGCGACCGAATTCGAACCTCCAGTCTTGTGATTTTGTCCGTTATCTTAATCACTTCGCCACGGAACCATCCATGAAGAATAGTACGCCAATTACTTTTTCCAGATATGACGTCATTTGTTACGATGCAGCATCACTTTGAGTGACCGTAGCTCCGCAGTTAAGGATATTTCGAAATTTCTTCGAAGTAACTTTATTTTTTGTTTTGATGTAAATAATGAATTGCAAAACTGACGGCAGAGGAACCATATAAAGAATTAGTCTGTATTGATTAATAGCTACACGTTTCTTCGAATAAGTTCCTTTTATCACCGGTAGATGTCTCTGAACTCAATAGAAAGATCCAGGTAAACTGAAATTCTGTGATTGGTTCAGGATTCCCTCTTCCCTGAAATATAGCAATACGAACCAATCATAAGCTTGAATTTATGAGGATGTTTACGAAAATGAGCTATCGAACTCAGAGACATCTAGCGGCAAAGCCAGAAACTTCTTCGTAGAAGTGGGTAGCTATTCTTGCATACAGATTAATACTCTAGATGGTTCTTTGTGCTGAGGACTGCCACGTCGAAAAGAACCTCGTATTAATTAGAATATTCCTGTGAACTTTAAAATAATGGGGAGGGGGCTATTGTCCATGTTGGCAGTGCACTGATCAATGAATGAGTAGCAGATGGTTGTAGTCGAAGTAATTAATCAGCAATTAAAAATCGCTTTTAATCAGAAGTGAGCAATTTATTATGTCAATGTTTAGTTGTTTTCGCCTGTTGGAATGAACGGCCTGTTAATACTAATAGTCATCGTTAACTATTCATAATTGTCGTCAGCAGTTTATTGATCGGCATGTGAGTGAAGTATGGAAGGCTTACCTAGCCGCAGCATATGAGTTTTGTGATGGCCTGCTAACGTCAACTGCGTCCTTCATTCTTAATGACTAGGTAACGGTAGTAATTAACGTGTTCCTGGTTCCGTTGTTGTTTAATCAGTGCTTCATTTACCCCGCTATTGTAACATTGCTTCCATCCGTAACGGTATCAACGTTCATATGAAACCACAACACATTACATTATAGGTCGAATGATTAAATAGCAAGAAATTCAGCCTTTTGTGTACATTGTATGATTTTCATGCTCTTCGTTAATATAATGACATATCACCTTAATAAGAGACAATATATCAGTGTTATTCTCAATGTGTTGTTTTCAGTAGGCTTTGTTTTATCGTTGTATATCACTCATCCAATCTCATGTTGAAAAAGCATGTTGTTTTCATTTAATAGATTGAAATTTTTAACATTTTAAATAACGTTATCAGTTTGTGAATACCGAAATTAATAATAATAATTTTAAAGTGGAGGTAATCTTTCCAGCATAGATATCCTGTTTTTCATTACCCTCGTATCCGCTATTCTGGCTGTGCCAATCCCTGATTAAAGCTAGTCACACCAGATGAATCCTGCTATGGTGGGAGGGCTGTGGTATCTTAGTGCTACAGCGCTCACCTCTGGTGCTTGGGATCCTCAGTTCGATCCCGGCTCATACCATGTGGATTTTGTGGTGGACAAACACCGTGTGCGTGGGTTTTCTCCGAGTTCTTCCGTTTCTTCCCACTTTCTGCATTTCATCATCATCCATTCGGTCTGAGCCAAAGTTGCCTAAAGGTCTTCAATAAAATTCAATTTATACCTGCTATAGTACATAATGCTAAGCAGCAGCACATATTTTCTCTAAATCTTGTGTCTCGATCTCTGATATTTGCGACCAAATTAAGCCTTAGATGTTAGTACAGCTCTCGCTTCAATTAGTTTAATTTAAGAAACCCTACTTTAAGCACGTAATTTGAGTCTGAGACGCGAGATGGAACTAGTGTCGGCCCCCTGTTGTTGTTTCTGAAAACTTCTTCAAATAGTGTTAGCGCCAAAGCATCTAAGTGTTGCTATATCAATATAGAAAGTTTTTTATTTTACTCATTGATATTTATCAGAAATACTCCAAATTTCTTCGTGTTTGTGTGCTTTGTTTCTCATACTTTTTGAATGATCTACGCAGAGTTGCCTAAAGTCCATCTTTATAAATTCAAATCTTTCTTTCTGGACGTGTCTCTTTCTGTATATTTAACTGCTATAATTCTAGAAGCCTGGAGACAAATGGGATTTAAACCTTTGTTTCAACTTAGCCTATCTTCCTCCCGACTAAGATTACATGTGTAACATAGTTTTTTCGCTGCCTCCTTGCCTTCTGTTTATCCTCCCTTAATAATTTCTACATTCCTGGACCGATTACTATGAAACTCAGAATATAGGAATTACTTAGTTTGGAGGTACTTTGGTTTCAGTCCGTCGTCAGAAATAATATAGCTACAAAGTTTACTTTTTCCAATATATATTTATTTTTACGATTCGTACAATTTAAATCTGTGTTCTCTAACTGGTTGGAGACCAGCATGAATGATTACAAATTAAATCACTTGAAGATCATACGGTATTTTTCCTCCAGTATATACACTGGTCGGTCAAAATCCTTGTATTACGCACCAAATAATTCTAGATCATTAAATACACACTGTTTGGCCAATTTGGATATAAGAATATTCAAATAATCGAGTACTTTAGATGCGCCTATGGATTACTTCCTTAACACGTAATTATATTATCGAAATATCATAAATGAGTACTGAATTTAATGACTCGTTCAGAGTAACTTGATTATTTTTTATCCTTTCAGATGTACGGCATAGCCTGGTATGTCGATCTTCCAGGGAGGATTGGGGACCTTGAAACTCTTATACTCATAACTTCATGTATTTGCCATGACTTAGATCATCCTGGATATAACAATATTTATCAGGTGAGTAATTCAATTTTCTGTTTTGGTTCAGAATTGTGATAAGCATTCTTTCTTCTTTTTGTTATGTTTGTTACCGCTTTGTATCCTTTCATCTCTTACAGAACACGTTTAAGATTAATGTAACGCAACGATCTCCAACAAAAGATGGCGGCACTACCTCCGTATATGTCTAATATATTTTTATCGTTGCACGAAATTTCAATGCTGGTCCGAAAGATTCAAGCCTAGAGAGTTCAAACTTTCAGGGAAGAAAGTTCATAACC
>JAGDQP010043758.1:0-16122 GCA_022664845.1 Lepisma saccharinum | reverse complement strand
TAACTGTTACACAAATGAAAATTAACACGACTGTCCAGAAGTTGAGGGTTGATGAGGGTTACATACTTCACAAATTATTTTAGCTTCACCATTTACAATTGTTGATGACCCCATGGCAATGAGTGTATCTTACAATTAAGAATAAAACGCTTGTCATCATGAGGTTCTAAAGCTAATTTTTCTTGCTTTACAGTCGAAAGTGCATGCTCACGTGATTGAATTCGATGTTGCTCTTTCGTTAATTGTTCACCAGAAAACAAGCACTTCTTAAAGTCATTAATCGTAATCTCATTTTACACAACATTTTTCTTCACACACTTAACCCTCTTTGTATTCATAGCATATACTTTCGATCGTAATTCTATGAATTCTTCAAGAGCTATTCCCTTCATCTCATCCTTCATTTTACCTGGTACTTTCTCGTTACTTAATGGGATATTATATCGACTATTTACAGGATAATTCTATGTTTCAAATAGTCTATTAAATCAAGCATATCTTTATAGAAATTTTCACAAATAACATGATAGACTAACGAATCCGTGTCGGTGTAAACAACAGTAAGCTTATCTTTATATTTAGGTTTCATCAAGATCTAAAATAGCACTTCCAATATACACATGTTTGTTTAATTTCGTGAATTTTCGTAGCATATGAATAAGTACGAAATTTTCTGAGTAGATTGTTCTAGATTTAAATTGCGGCATTGCAATGAGTTTTTCAGCTTTTCTTTTATCAAAAATAAGTTTTATATCGGTATACTTCCTCACATTTTCCATGGTTTTCCCAAACACGCTGTTGAAAAGAAGTTTGTAAAAATCTTTCTCGAAATCGGTTGTTGACTCTGTGCGTAGCTTGGTGTTTAGATCTATGTAAGGCTTAAGCCACTTCGATTGAGAAAACCATAGAATTTTGTGTACTTTTACAAGTTTTAAACCGTGAGCAAGATAAAATTTTAGCAATCGAATATGCACAACATAATTTCTTTTCTAATTTAGGGTTAGTAGTAATTTTCGTTGTTTTCCGTTAGGAGGGAAATCATTTACAGGTAATCTTTATGATCATCATGGAACTCTTCAGGATAATCTAAGTCTACCTCTGCAAAGAAACCTCGTTCATCTTCGTCTGGATAATTTTGAATTTTGTTCGAATCCCAATTTTCTGGTGTTGGATCCCATGAAAACTTTCCATAGGGGAGATGCATACTCATGGCATGGCCATACAAATTATTCGCGTCCAGGTACATTACAAACGAGGTTTCTTTTTGAGCATCAAATTTACTACCGAGAAACTCATTGTTAGCTTTGACATGCCTTAAACTACATTGAGAAACACCACCACGGATTCATTTTTCAATAAACAAGTGCATATCAACATCTGTAAATAATTCTAACTCAATTTCTGATTTGTAGAGCATTGCCTTCCAGGATAAGCCTGGAGATGTGTATGATAAAACTGAGTCAATTCTATATGAGTTGATGCACGTCTCTCTAAAATTTTCTAGAATATCAGTGGATCGCAAGAAAAGGGTGGATAGTTAATGCTTATGAAAATCTGCAAATGTTTTACTGCATTCACTACCCTAAAGTATGTTATTAAACGCTGTTTGAAGAAGTAGTTTTGTTTCATTAAACTTCGAAGCATCAGTAAAATAATCATAAGGAAAAATACCCTTCCTTCTACTTAAATCAAATTTTACATCATCAAAGAAATCAGAACGAGTGTATTTCAGTTATTCCGGCTTTATTTTTTTACTAATTCATCTAAAGAGTATGGCAGAAACCGGTACAAATCTAAAAATCTTACTTCAAATTTTCTCCCATTTTTGAGATGGAACCACTTTGAAATTGAAATATACTTTACCTCACTTTCGGCAAGAACATTTACATTACCTGGAATACAACCTAATTCTTTGACAAAGAGATGTAAGTCATAAGAAGATAACCCATGTGTAAAACAGCTTATGGAATTTTCTTTTTTTACTTGTTGATTACAATTATTGCAAAGAGGATTGAGGTAGGAGCCCGTTAAATGGTGATGATGTCGAACTTTACGATTATTCTCAGTATATTCTTTGTGACAAATAGTACACTCCTGTGATTGTTGGTGATGAGAAAGTTGTTCAGGACTTAAAGGCTTCATGGGTAAATTTTGTTCTAATCTAGGAACGATATTTTCTAACTCTCTTTGCAAACCTTTTAAAAAATGCTGCGCTGGATTATCATCTCTATACAAATGAAGTTCCGTTGATGTTCCATCCGACCAACAAATTTTGTAACAGTAGCTAGCTAATATTAGTTGATTTTTTTCCTCGAGGTTCACTAACAGGCTTCAAAAAACTTTCAAAATCTGCTACAATTACAACATCTGCTTTTAAAAATGAATAGTCAGTTTTGAATTTAATAACATAAAATTTAATAACATAACATTACATAACATTTGAATTTAATAACTGAATCAGGAACAGGCATAATGACGCGAGTTGGTTCATGTTCTCGACAAAAATTTTCATGTTGCGTTAGTTTATGTTCATCTATAAAGTGGTATAAACAACGTCTGCAGAAATAATAACGATGTTCGTCACTAGTAGCTTGACTCCTCACTAAACGAGAAAATTTTCTTATTAACCAGTAATGATGAGTAATGACTGTCCGAGTTGTTGATGCCGATGATGCTGATGCCGTTGTTGTTACTGTTACGTTTTTCACACACAGTAAGTCTATGCTAGTTCCCTTAAATTGATGTTTGATAACATGAAGGGGAAAGACTTTTTCATTTTTATCATCTATACTATACACATTGATAGAAATTGGAGCATTGGGAAACATTTCGTTGTAATGCTTCTCTAATTTGGGAACGTCATGTAGGCTTACAGGAAAATTAATGTTATTATTCTCAAAAATGGGAAGTATTTCATGTGCATAAGGCTTGTAGTGACAAACTTGGTTAGCATTTTTCTTTGAATCAACGGGGTTAAGTTTAGATAGCACAGCGTACAAAAAACATTTCTGATCTTCATTTTTAATGTTAAGAATAGCTCGTTTCTTCTTAATAAACTTAGGGAGTTTAATGTGGCACGACGCAGCAATTGGATTAAAGGAATTAACATGCACTTCAAGTTTATGATTAGGAGTAGGGGATAAGGACCAGCCTGAACCCTTAATTGCTCTCTCCTCTTGATCCACCTTTAATTTATCGAATATTTCTGAAATAGTATCTTCCACAACCGTTGATTTGAAAACTAGCATATTCCCGCTATGCACTGGAAAACACACTCTTCCTGCACCCTTCACAAAATCTGTAGTCAAAATAAAATTAATCTACAAAACTGCATCACTCTCACTTATTCGGTATTTCAAAAACTCGACACACTCATTTTCCACTTTAATCAGAAAACTGTGCGTATCACCACCACCACTATTAACAAGTTCATAGTCGGCACATGTCCTAGAAAGAGCGCTTCTCACTGGTTCACATGAATGTTTATTCTTCATATGTTGATCAAAATGTTTTTTTAGATACTTCCTCATTACATACAACACAATAACAGTTGCTCATTTTCGCTTTTTTGTAGAAGGCTCTGTTTCTTCTTCAGTTCTAAGATGAGGATGCTTACGTTTGATATGAGTATTATAGTTCTTTTTTAACAATACGCCACTGCATTCTGAACATTGAATTTTCTCCATTTTTCGTAAGGAGGAAAATGAACTATATTTAAGAAAAACTTTTCTTTTTACACTATTTTTTTTATAAAAAATGTCTAATGCTCGAAATATAGTTCATGTACGCAAGAAAAGCACTTGTTCTCCATTGATCTTCAATAAATATTAACACAGACTGTTAGATTTTTGGTTCAAAATATTTCCCCAGTTTTTTTTTACTAACTTTGAAGCACTAGAAACATATTGCAAGTAATAATTTAGTTTTAGTAATCAAATTCTCTTCGCGTAGCAAGCGATAAATAATCTAGTACAAGTAACTTGGCAAGGAAGAGTAATCACTGCTGTTATAAAATCGACAAAGCTAGGTTTGCTTATAATCGACAAAAGCTTTTCAATATCATGAGCGGATATAAAGACTATTAGCTATGAACGTCATGGATATCAAGTGGCCAGGAAACGTGAACAATACATTTTTTCTTCATAAATACCTCACATCACAAAAAAACTGGGAAATATCCGTTTTCATACTTTTGAATCTTTCAGTTTTATTCCCATTTGAAAAGAATCAACAAGAGAGGCTTATTATTCGTTTTTCATAAAATCCCCTCTTTTATTCAATGCTATACATTTCTGACAATCAAAAAGAATTATTCCTGTTTATCTCACGCCAAAATACCAGGAAATAAATTTAAAAGATTTTTTTATTTCGTGTCAGAATGTATTCAAACTTTTTGATTATTTATAGGTGTGATCTGGAAGTATTGAATAAACCAAGGTTGGGTTATGTAACTTGGGAGGTTTTAACACGCCAACACGCAGACACCCACCCACACATGTATGCATAAAAAGAGACGGGCAGATTGATAATCAGTGTAACTGACAAATCATTTTCAAATAAGGAAAGTGTATGATGTGAACTTCCGGTCTCTAACACGCAACGAAATATCACGAAAAGGCAGGGCAAATTCATACAAAATATGGTTTTACAACAAGAGGGAAAGCTAGCAATACAATATGATGTTTTTTTTTAAAAAAAAACTTCAGCGCTTCTTTTTACAGCAATAAGCAAGTTCGTCGTGGCAGTAACAAATTTTCACGAGCATGTCTCATGTAAAATATACCATTACGGTATTCACCTGATGCAAAGCGGCTGTTGAAGTACTTCTGACTGTGCCCGTATAGGAAACTAACAACTCATTACTTAGTTATAACACTATTCAATAAGTTAGCAGCATTATCAATAGGTTAAAACAGTAACGTAGCAATAATGTTAATGAATGATGATAATAGCAGCAATTAGCTGTGATATTAACAGATGGCGGTAGAGAGGTGAGGAATTCCGATAGTTCACAAGAAAAATCAATAGACGGCGGTAGCATAGCAGAGAAAAAAAATCATTAAATCTAGTCACAAAAAACGGAGGTGGAGGGGAAGGTGGGAGGCGAAGGTGGAGATGAACGTAGAGGCAAAGGTGGAGGCGAAGGTGGAGGGGAAGTTGGAGAGAAAGGTGGAGGCGAAAGTGACATGTTAAATGGCGATAGTAATTAAATAATTCAAAAAAAATGCAGCTGTGGTCCAGAGGTGACGCCTTAAACAGTAATTTACCCATCACCAATTTTATGTTGAGCCATTAAGGCACCCATACTCGAATTGTCCTCACGATGCTGGGTCAACACCGAAATATTTAGCCCCCATCGGAAATCGAACCCGGAATCGCAGTAAAGTCGAGCGCGCTACGCAATACTAGACTTGACTAGGCTACGCAGGAGTTCGCAGCATTATATATAATAAAGTAAAAGCGGAAAAGTGTTTAGGAGATAGACTTCCCATCGAGAAGCTATTGTTTTTATTATATCACTCTGTTGGAAATTTACTTCTCTTACCAATGGTGCAAATATAATATATACATCTGGTGTTCCTTTTCAGATATTCACTGTATTATGTTGCAAGGTGAACACCATTTCAGAAAATCTGTTTTTCGCAATAATAAATCCATATTGTGGCGTCATTTTTAACTCTAGGAGTGATTCCAAGTATATGGACGATATAAAGCGACCTTTTCAGAACTCAGGGGTCTCAGAGGGAGAATCTTTTTTGGTACGTTGACTTACTCCGGCGTGGTCATGGAACAGGAATGTGCTTAAAGGCTAACAACTGTTAAACGACAACAAATGAATTACATTTTTATAATAAGTTTATTTACATAACAAAGAAAAATAATAAACCAGGATTTAGTACAATAAAAATGTTAATGACATTTCTTAACATAACTCACATGAAATGTTCTACATGTAAAATCCACATGGGTTTTATCTAACTAACTTGGTAAATCAAACGACAAGCTGTCCTAATTTTCTTAACACAACTCTATTTGATTTCGTTAATTTACATTTAGTACAATACAGCTGCATTTATTTACAATTCTAAAAATGAAGTTTCAACTTCTTCGTGAAGACGACCATTGGGACTTGTACGGAAACATGATAATAAGACATGTTATATAACTGGGAGCAAAGTAAGTTTCATGTACTCGGAAAAACTAAGTTTTAGAAGTAAACTTTTACTAACCTGATAAATGTGTTGTGAGATTTCTTGATTCTACAAACGCAGGTCTCATGTCTAAGTGACTTCGTAGGTTTTGACTATCAACTCACATCCATCTATTTGTGACCTTATGCCTTATATAGGGGCCCTTACGTTGACGCCCCGGAAAGCTTACTTACATATTCTCGAAGTTTCCCCATGAACACGTAACCCTTTCGTTAATATAACGTGATTCCAAATCTTGTAAAAAGATAGGAGCTAAAGAGAGGATGTTTTGGGTGTTGAGTAACAATTGCAACGCATTACTTGACCACAAATTCTCCTTAAGAGTTTCTGTTTGATCTTAACTACCCCATTAGATGATGCCGTTTCCCTCTGCTTGTCCAAGTCATCCATCCTGAATTTCGAAAACAGGAATTTTCATTTTTAATCTATACCACATTCATGACAAGCTTCCTTAACAACTAACAATTCACCTTGGTAAGTTACTGTCATATTTCCGAATTTTGATGCTGCTAAGCAGCAAATTGACAAATATTCTTTCAATATGCTTTATACGATTTCTGTTGTATTTTAATGTTACTCAAACTAGGAGTCTCGCTCCAATCGTGGGTCAAAACAAAAGGTAGAGCAAAATCTAGGATAGCGTGGGAAAGACAAAATCCAATTTCGCCACAAACCCTCTCCGTCTTCGCTGTTTTCGGCTCAAGATGTGAGAACAATGAAGGGAATTTTGCTATCTTGCGTTCATGGATAGACTCGAGAACGTGTTGCTTTCCTATTAGCTTTTAAATAAAATGAAGATGCAAGTTAAGGGGGTACTTACGGTCATTTTCATTCTGAATTTGTTGCTGTAACTAAGCTAAAAAATGCTTACATATACTCTAATGTTTCAATACTTAATACTGATTTCCCGTATTTTCTTTTCTAATCACAATTTCGTCTCAAGTTTTTTTTTTTTTTAATGAAATTAGAAGGTAAAATTGCAATTTTATCCATCATTTAGTTTACAGTAAAATATAAGATGTAGTGGTTGATTCTACGTTAGGACAGTATTGTTCAAAACAAGGAAAATTATATGTCTGTGTGTGTTTTTTTTTTTTAATTGAGAGAGGAAGAAAAGACGGACACGATAGAAGAAACCGTACAGTCTGTCGATATTACACATAAATTTAACTAAACCTATCTAGTACATGCTTAATTGATTAATGTAACAACTTATAATAACATCTGCATCCGTACTTTACATACACAAGACAGTTCGAGGATCAGGGCGCCGACTAGCGGCATATAATGAATCGGAATTACTATTTCTGAACACGTAATAGTAAGTCTGTGGGAAGGTTTCAATAACATTAATGTGGCCGTATAATTTATCCTATGAATAACATTAGTTTTACTCGCGGGGACACATTCTATATTGCACAAACTTCATATACTGTCCGCATCATTTATCATGAGTGCCTTTACACAATTATATGCCATAATTTCTTTAGCGTTCAAAAATCTAGCTAGGCACAAAGTTGCTCGAATCAAATCACAATCTGTGGTAAGTAGTTCTGTTGACTGAGAACTGTTTGTAGAATGAGTAGATGTTACTGAAATTATAATTTCTAAAGGTAAGGGTACGTTACATTGATAGATTGATTTTTGGATTAAGTATTGTACACTCTATTAAATATGTTCTCTATAGTTGAAGATTTAGAATACTAACTCCACGAAGTAATAATTCTAGAATATGACGTCAGAGCCAAAGGCAACACACAGCTGGGATGAAGCTATTGGGTTATACCATCGACCTAAATTAATACGATATTGGACTAACTGCAGCCATTGAAAATTTCATGAATATGTGAAGCTAGGGAGCGGAGAGGACACTTAATCTCGTTTGTCCACTTCCGGTCTAAACCAATAAGGACCACATTTTCGATTCCAACTCAGTTTTCTATACTTGATATAGCTGTGTGGCCAGTTTTTTTAAATTTATGTCTTAATTCTTGCAAAAAACGTAAATATTATTTCGAGTATTTTCTATTGTATGCAGAGTGCTGTATACTCTTACATGAATAACTCAGGAATTAAACTTGAATCAAAAACGGGCCACACAGCCATATGAAGCGTATAAAACTGAGTTAAAACTGAAAATTTGGTCCACATTGGATTAGACTGGAAGTGGACAAACGAGTTTAAATATTTGCTCTGGCGTCTATCTTTCAACACTAAGTAGTTACTCCAGTATAGTTTATGTAGAGCTCGATGGGTTATACGCACTCATTGTTTTTGAAAGAAACAAACAGCAATCAGCTGCAAGGATGTTAAAAATGAAGGATATGGTATAAGCTATCTCTGCTGTAATACGAGATTGAAGCCAAGAAACAAATGAATTCAACTGGTAGTTCATGACGACAGGTGTTTATTCGCCATATTTGTCGCCCACTTGCATATAAAATTTTCATAATTTAAATATATTTCGTAACTTGATCTTTCTAAACATTTTTTTCCTTTTCTTGTTTATATGGCATTTGACATTATATTAAATCTTATTCTTGCCCGCCGTAAAAGTCTTTAAACATCTTTAATTGCAATTTTGAATTTTTGCCTTGCACTTTTGATTGTATTGTGCATTTTCTATCGGAAACAGGCTTCTATGGCCGCTTATCTTCACTTTTGATCTTCAGTTCAATATGCCCGGATTTACTCTTTTATAAGTTCGAGACTAAACAAATACAGCTGTCGTGATGTATGTTTCGCGTAGATGCATCAGTAGGGGTGATAAAAAAAACGAACATATCAACTTTCAAACAAAATAAATATTTGTACGCGTATGTTGAGGCAATTTAACTTCTGACTATGATTTATTTTTGTAATCAGTGTACTTTAGTAACTGAATCAAAGCTTGAGCCTTTACTTCTTTAAGCAATTAACAAAATCGATTCACAAGTTTTGGTAAACAACAGATACTTTAGATCCCAGTTTACTTCAAGGCAAAACCGTCTCAATATCCCTTTAAATTGAGTATGGCATAGCTTAATAGCTAGGGAAAAGTTCCTATTTCGTGGTGAATATTGTTTTATCAGAAAATAATGTGTAAAATCTAATTAGGCTTTCCTATATCATGCATTGAGCATTATTCACGGAATTGAACAGTTAATTTGAACTAACGTAAAATAAAGTAGGATGGACTTTCCAAATACTCCCCTGAATACCGTAACACCTCATCTATCTAACCTATCCTAGCATATACCAAATTGAAACATAACTTAAGGTAACTAATTTATACTTAGCTAACCTTACAATTATTCTGCTATAATGTAACCTCACATTAATGTAATTGAGTGAACGATTCGGGGAAGTATATAAAGTCCAACCCCTGAAGAATCCTTATTTATCGGTTATGTACCTGTAACATTTTAACGAAATCATTAGTCAGAGATTGAGGAAAGAAAGTATCCAACCAAGCTAAAATATTGTTTTCAATTTGCATCATTGTAGAATGTAGATTGAACATAATAATACAGGTGATTGTAAATGTACTGTTCAAAGAATGTTGCAAAAACACCCTTTTTTGGATCTTTTGACTTAATGGACTTTAGGTACTCCCCCTGATATCATAATGTATCGTTATAATCTAGCGTACCTCTAACCTAACTATATACCAAAATAAAAAGACCATGATATAGTAGGTCTAGGTAAGTTACATTGAAATAACCGTAGAACTACATTAAATTTACCTAACGCATTTAACTAATATTGAAATATATATTTTTTCATCTTTAGACTAATTAAACTGAAGGGCGTGGGAATTATGACTACTTATGAAATTATTAGACTAATTATGACTGACTCTTAAACTGGCAGGTCCTTATCATTCATTTAATATTCTCCACCTGTACCCCCTTCATATTAATAACAAGTCAGATGAGGTGAGCCAAACACCGTTGGATTCCTTGATGGTCTGAAAGGGCGAGGAAAAATATGAGTTTGGCTCTAAAACTGGCAGGTCTTCTTCATTCTATTAGGTTTCTCCATCCATACCCTGTAGATCTCAGTAAATATGAACAATACACCGTTGGCCTCCTCATAACCCGAAAGGTGGAGAAAACTTTCACGCTGTCTCTGTTTTCTGATTGTTTTTAAGTTCGGAAAGAAAGAAACCAATGCCAAGATGACTTGGATAAGTAGTATTTGCGCCATGTATTCAGCAGGATTTGTATTAAGCATCCTTCTCCCTATATCTCGACTCTCTGTCTCAAACCCAATCACGAGCTTAGTTCTGATCCTACTTTAGTGGTTTCCGTCGTTAAAATGTACGTACTCGATAAGGACGAAAATCACCGATTATTCATTTAAGTATATCTAAGTATTACAATGCTTCAAAAATCCGTAATGATAAAGAAAATTTCTTTCAAGTAAAGTTTTTGCCGCGACCGTAGCTGTCAGATGCCCTATCAGTATGGTTGTTCCTTTTAAGATTATCTGTACGAAATCTAATAGCTCTATAGAATCAACTGCATACAATTAGATTATATCATCTTAGATTGAGTTAAAGCGGTATATCTACCTAGAAGCAACATGAATGCAATTAGTATCAGGCTCTGTATTCATTAAGTTGCATATTAAGATAGGCTGACATGGTTATATACTTAATGCAACAAACACTATATTGTCGTATCAGTTTCAGCTATCTTTCAGAGCCTTCCTCAGATTGAAACAAAGGAACTCTACACAACTGAATGTAAATAATAAACGGTGCGAGTTTTAACGTCTAGGCACATAAAACTTTTATGTTCAAGAAGTTGATCTACCGAGGTTTTCAGATAACAACGTTTCAGATTATTTTCATTTGTTTCGAGCTTTTAATTTCAGTCTGAGGAAGGCTCTGTTAAAGATACGGTAATGTTACAATATCTTATTGATTTTGCATTAAGTATTTAGATAACCCTGTCAATTAATTTTAATCAACTAGAAAGTGTTTTTTATATCTTGATTGTGACGTCAGGGTTTGTGATATCGACTAACATGTCAATTTCCCATGGCAGAAGAGAAACAGAAGAATCTTGACATTTTCATAGACCTTAGTCTTGCCAGTATAGGATGCTCTGTTCTTAAGAAATATGTTGCTGAGCATTACTACCTCACAAAATGATGTATATTCATCGACGTTTATACAGACAATAATGGAAGTATATGATGTAACTTTAGATGCCATTAAAATAATGTAAAGTTTAAATCTAGGTTTAATTTAATTACACAATCACAAATTGATTAATAATTAAAAATACTGTGAAAACGAAAATAGATGTTCGAAAGATTAAAATTGTTACTTGCAAATTTAATTACTTATGTGTATCACCTATAGTGTTACAGTTGCTAAAGTACGTTTACTAGTAACAGATTTGATTCTTCTGTTTTCTTGACTTCAATGAAATATCTCGATAATTAACCTACATTATTGTTGATAGGGTTTGGAATCAATTATAAGTTCTTACCTAATTAAATGCCAGTTTCTAATAAATTCAAATAAATGTTAAATTGTTCGACACTTCAACAAGCTTGGGAATTTTGCATGTCTGATTGATATTGCCGACTAAGCATAGCGAAATGGATTAGTGGTCATGTTAGATTTTTATCGTTAGGAATAGAAAGAAAATCCGCCACTTTCTCTTAAAATAACAAGAACTCATTCGTGATCATTTCCCACTTCCTTTACTCTTTCAAAAAAGTGTAAAACAAGAAAAGTCCTTAGAATTTTAACGGTCAACATATTATTGGCAAGGAATAATGCTGTGTTGACTCGTCTTCGTCTTTTATAACTGGTAACTATCCAACACTGTAAAGGCGAACTTTCCGTCGAATTTTGATGATAGTTGCTTGAAGTCACTTGGATTGACTTAAGTTGAAAATAGATGAAAATTCGTAGATATACGTCTCTTGATGACACTTTGATATTTTACACTAGTGGTGGTAGACACCAGATTTTTTTAATTAATTAGACTGTAACTGTCTTGAAGAAACTTTATGATTCTAGGAGAAGAGACTGTGTTGACTCATTTCAACTTTGCAGAAAATATATCGTCACCTTGGAAACAGAAGGTACTATGACCACTTTTTGGCAAATGGAGTTAATACTGCATTCAAAGACCTTGTAGTGAAGAGCGTCAACTCACAAAATAATATTTCAGAAAACGACCTACAAGTTTCTAGAAATGTTAGAATCAAAATTAATTTATACAGGCTTTAAATGGTACTTCAAACGTTAGAACTTTTTTCTCGAAAGTAGCAAAAGTGGATTTAGTACAGTACCTTCTGGTTCCAAGATAACGATATACAGGGCGTTTCAGGATTAAAGGTAAATAATTGAGGAGGTGATTGTACATGACCAGTGCATAAAGAAAGTTCATATAAACATATATGTTTTCAGGCTTCATTGCAGAGATATACTTACAGAAACGTTCTGCCATGGTTACAAGTTTGACCCACTAGCACTACACAAAATTACTGCGAAAGTGAGATAACGTGTAACAGGACACTAAGGTCACCTCTACAAATACACAAGTGTCAGATCAGGTGTTCGAAAATGTCACCATTATCCTCAATACACTTGCGGGCGCGCACCAACAATGATTGTGTACATTGGCGTAGTATCTCCCTGTTGGGACGAAGTTCGTCCGTTGCGGCAACAATACGCCCCGAAGGTCCTCTGGTGTGTTCACCTGACCCTCATACACATTGTTTTTTAACCAGCCCCATATCCCGTAATCCATATCCGGCAATCGAGGTGGCCATTGAACTGGTCCAAAGCGTCCTATCCACCGGCCTTGGTATTGAGTGTTAGGGAAGCGGGTTACATTGTACGTCGAATGGCATGGTGCTCACTACCCTGAACACACCACATGACCTTAGGGGTCGCATTGTGGTTGCAGCGGACGAACTTCGTCGGAAGAGAGAGGCTCTTCAATGTACGCAATCATTGCTTTTACGGGCTCGCAAGTGTATTGAGGTTAATGCTGACGTTTTCGAACGCCTGATCTGACACTTGTACATTGTAGAGGTGACCTTAGTGTCCTGTTACACGTTATCTCAATTTGTCAGTGATTTTGTGTAGTGCTAATTTATCAAACTTGTCACCGTAGCACAACGTTTTTGTAAGTATATCTCTGCAATGAAGCCTGAATACATATATGTTTATATGAGTTTTCTTAATGTACTGGTCATGTATAATCACCTCCTCAATCATTTGCCTTTAATCCTGAAATACCCTGTATATTTACTAATAAATATAATCGCACTGATGTCAAACAGGCGTCAGGTCACGAAAGCTATTAAGCCACAGATATTTAAAATGCATTACTAAAAAATGGAAATGTGACAGTTTAGAAACCTTTTCGGATTCCCTTGGGCTGGACGTATCCACAACTTACTTGAATAATGAAATCTTTGTATTGAGATTTGAATATTTAGATATCGCTGACAAATCCTTCTGAATTCGTGTTATATGTTAGTCCAAGATTTGGATTTGGATTAAAGTAAACGGAAAAGTTACCCATGCGAACATGGTTAATGTGATATCCGAAATAACCAGGAACCACACAGACAATAAGAATGTGATTACTATTTACTTGCATTCGTCTGACAGCAGACAGGGATGCATCAGTTTGGACAAAAGATGTTAGATTACCGCAAGGAAATAGTAATCACGCTCTATTGATGGTACTACAGTGGAACCTCGATAACTCGAATTCCTTGATATCTCGAATTTTATTAATACCCTTCCCTTCATCTTCCCTATTCCACTCCATGTTAATTTAGCTCTACAAGTCGAATGTTGTGTAGTCAAAACCTAGATAATTCGAATTTTTGTTGTTTTCTGGACGTGTCCTTCAACCTTTATAACTCGAAATCTCCTACTTGGGAACCTATGCAAGTCGAAGTTACGGTATACATACCTCTATAAGACGAAGTTTCATCCAGGTAAACCTTTGTATGTCAAATTTTAAGGCGTTCAACGATCTGAACCGAACGAAATGAGGCGTTCGATGCTCACGTCAATGCTACTGGTGTCTCAGTGAGTATCTGTTAGGCCATGATCAGCAAGCAATTAAGTGTTTCATGTTATGACGAACAGAGAATGTTACTCAAATGAAGCATCAGTTATTTCCGACCCTCTATGTCTCGAAGTATCATATTATTCATCTCAATAAGTCGAACCTTACTAAGTCGAAATACAGCATTAGGTATCCCGTCCTGAGCCATAGATGCTTAATGACCATGACATAAATTCAAATGCAAAGATGTAATGTAAGAGGTGATTGCGAATATTAAAATAAGAAAGAATTTCTATTAAACGTGACTGATATACCGTTTCATTCTGGAGATACAGTGTTTCCAACTTGGAGCCTAATATCGAAGACTAACAGTGGGAAAAAATGAATAATGCTTGATAAATCAGAAACGACACATTGAACAAAAAATTTGTTTCTAAAAACACTGTGAATATCAGGAGTGAAAACACAATGTCACTAGGTTGTCAGCGTTGCCAAACTGGTGAAACATTTAACTTTTTCAAATAGCACTACGTCGTGTTATTGGGTATTTGGAATCCTCTAGTTTTGATAACACGCGAAGCAGACGCCGCAATGTTGCAAACTATGAATTCAACTGAGTTATAAGGCCTTTTGAAACTTTGACTCAGGCCGGATGGATGATGATGGAATGATGAAAGTGGGAAGAAACGGGAGAACTCCGAGAAAACACACCCACATGGTATTTGACAACCACAAAACTCACATGGCATGATCGATCCTATGATCCCTAGCACAGAGAGGATAAGGCATGGAATGAAATTTCCTAATACAGTGTGTAGTTTGTATAAGATCGCGAAAACATTTCTGTCTTATCCACAGTTTGCATCACTGTGATGTATACCTATGTTATCATCACTAAAAGATACAAAATAGTTAATAACATAACGTAGTGCCATTTGAAATTTTTAAACACTTGGCAACACTGATAACTCTGTGACATGTTTTTACTCCTGATATCCACCATAATGTTGGAAACGAAATTTTCATTTAACGCATCCTTTCTGATTTATCAAGGAGTAGCTGATTACCCGGCGTTGCCCGGGTATTTATTTATCCCAATCTTCTATTACACAGGGAAAGAGTGAATTATATCGATGTAATTTTGGACATCTAATTTTCACCCCTCATCACCTCTCATGCCGATGAGGGCTGAAATTGAACTTAAACGGCATCTGGAGTGTAAGTGTCACTATTCATCTCAGCGATCCCGAAAACTATAGATTCGACATTAATATAGGTCGTTTTAGATAATTTTACAAGTCACCCTCTTCTCACCCTGACAGTATATTTTACAAATTATAAGTGATATGTGTACAAAGTTTGGTTGAAATTACTCCAAGCGCTCCAGACATGCTCCAGGCGTTCCAGAGTACCTATTGTTAGGCGTCGACTTTGGACTCCAACTTGGAAGCCCTTAAATTTTAGCCGTGCATTTTTGCTACACCTTCATGCGTTAAAACAGGAATTAAAAAAATAAAATTACAAAATAAGGGAAAAGATCTTAGTAACTGATGTGGAAATTCACAAACTTTTCAGATCTACAGGCTAGCAAAGAGTGAGAAAATGAAGTTTTGGAGCTTGAAATTCCCAATACGTGGAACAGTAGAGCTGAGGAGGCATGGTAGGTCATAAACTTCAAATCCACAGTATTCAAAAAATACATGCAAAATTGTGCAATAGATGCGCAGTGGACCAGGTGATAGTCGTAGGTCGAAATAAGCATGTATTAGAGGATTTTCGTATGAGTAAATATGACATACGTAATCACCATCATACAAACTGCAATGGTATTCTCTCTCGTCGATATTAAACAAACAAAAATGGAGCCACAA
>JAGDQP010043757.1:0-16122 GCA_022664845.1 Lepisma saccharinum | reverse complement strand
CCCCCCCAAACTTACAGAGAAATCGGCGCCCTTGGCAGTAGGCATAAATATGTCCCCAGATTGATGTTCTCCCACAATGGCCTAATGACGTATTTTTATACAGCGTCATTGGATGTAGCAGCACATTTGTAAAGTGTGTGCAAGGAACAGACTTTCTGTGAACGTGTGGACCTGTCACTTACATTCAGAAACATTCATTCTTGAGATTTGCAAAACGAAAGCTCATCACTGCAACGTGCGTGATGAAGTATAATTTAAAGTTAGCGAAACGGATACTCACAAGACATAAAAGCAAGATTATGTATATGAGTTCCATTTATTAGTGATACAACTCAACGATACTACTATAACCAATCTTATATAGATTTAATATTGGAGAGTGATAAAGGAGAAAACTAGTTAAAAGTAGTGTATCTATATCGTTACGAGAATTTTTAAGGAATCTGGGAACAGATAATTCACGATTATTGAGTTATGCGAAAGATCATCACATCCTATGTGCATTCAATTATGCGAACGCAAGCTGTATGTTGTTAAATCAGTCTCTTTTACTAACATTTATTAATTCGTAGCTCATTTTAACAACATTGTCAACGAATATTGTGCAAATAAAAATTCATGTAACATTTGAGTATGGTAGTTAAAACAATAGACTTGTGGTATTGTATTTAATACTATATAAACTGTAAGAGATATTGCTGACATTGCATGTATCTAACTAATTTTGTACCTAACACTGAAGCATAATATTAGTATCTGACTTAGTGCAATATCAGTTGTCAAATTAGTGTAATAAAAAGCACAATCACTTGTACAGAGAGAAATCTTTATTGCCTCATCCTACACAAACATATAATATTCATAGTTGAGATACGTTAAGATAACAGTAAGTGTACATCAGCCACTTTGCTGGTTTAGTGTTTAGTTGATCTTACCTTCGCCTACATTACTGTGAAGTCATACACTGCTCTTGCAACCACGAGCCTAGTGCCCACATTTCGAGCGTCTCTGAAAACTCAGTCTATCCAACGAGCCAGAATCTGGGACATCAAACACACAGACCGTTATAAAATCTGCGATAATATGTCTTCAACACAGAAAATATTCACGAACGGCCTTATACCTATATGTCTAAAACTGCTCTTTATAAGATTTTGAAAGAAGAAAGCATAAATTAAAATACTTTAAAGTTTTAAATCTTGGTGAATATTGTATGTAAGGTAAAGCCAGGGAAGATTGCGCGGTAGGAGAGAGTGACGGAAAGAAATGGGCCTGACGTGTTGCGGTTGAAGGACAAGTGAATACGTTACTGGCAGACTCGCAAGTTAAATTCATGTGTTGATAGAAGGTGGTTACTGAAACTTATCATCATATTTTTTACGTCTACAACAGGTGAATTTTCATAAATTTTCATAAACGTTTTGTATTTTTTCACAGGAATTATTTTAGTGTTAGATAATTGAAGTGTATGAGTGGAGAATAAAACCTATCTTACATTTTGCCTGTATTGAGAGAAAAAGAAGAAGTTGAAAACTATCCGCAGAGCGGGGGCTGAATGATGTCACATAGACTTTCGTTCCTTCAACCTAACACACTGTTTAAAACGGCTACTTTTCGTACCAGTGATAGCAGTAAGTTCTATTTTCAAATATCTGTTATAAATACCAGTTTAGGAAAATACTTTCTAAATGGAATTTATTTGTTCCCAACTTAAAAAAAAACAGTGTAAAATCACCATTTTATACTAACTTAATTTTCTGTAGCTTGTTGTCTGAATAGTAAAGTGATAGACTGCCCTTAGGACTTGGTAGAGTAGTTCATATTATAACTGCTGGAAAAGTATTGTACGTAATTATCGGAGTTTTTAGAGATTCAGTTCCATATTCTCTTTGCAAATAATTAGTATAAATATGATTAAAAGTTAATAGTTAGTTGAAATTCCTTCGGCTATAAATCAGAAATATTTGCCAGTACAAACGAGCAAACTAATAAAAATACTTATTACGCAATAGTTGATTCGGATAAAATTTATTTATAAGCTTCTGGCATCTTTGGCTCAGGTCGAGAAGATAAGGAAAGTATCAGCCAGAGCCTTACTTACCATAACATCAATGTTCGACTTGTACAAATTCCAGAGAGGAGAAAGTATTAGTGAGATGTATTATACGGTATTTTGGGATCGTCCATATCACAGGCTACAGGGATGATTTTTGCAGAGAGTTCCCAACCATCCTTTGCTACAAATCGAACACGGCGTAAAATCGCGGTCTAGCCCTGGTGAATCTGGGGTGACCCTGGGAAACTTCGGGCGTGGGATTCCAATTCAAATGTTTATTTATGGCCTTCAGGAATCTAATATTTGGGCCGGGATAGGGAAGCGGAAAGGATGCGGGAAGGGTACAAGTTGAAGGTACCATCCAGAATTGTCCTGGTGTGACAGAAGAAACCTGAAAAACTCAGTCAGGACGGTTGGTCGCTAGGATTGAACCTAAGTCCTCCCGAACGCTAAGCCAACGCTGTAACACTGAACCCACGTACCTACCCATGACCGATCCAAAGGCCGCAACGTTACCGCCTAGACCGCAAGAGCTGAATAATAGTTGCTTTGAGGAACCTAAATTGACTTTTTCTTTCGCAAACAGAGGCGAACAAAATATTATTATATTACATAATGAAACGAAACATTAGGAAAGTACTGTCCTGTTTGTTTCTGTTGATAAGGCACAGACAAAGAAACTGATGACTCGTTCGGGATAGAACGTATCGCCTTAGAATTCGACACCAGAACCAACTGTTACCGTTGCCGTGAATTACAGTGAACCACGTGGTCAATAAGAAAGATACCGAACCTGAATTAACCTAACGTAGCCTAACCTAACCAAGGGTTAATATAATTTGAAAATGCGTATATGTATAAAAAATAAGTTTTTATTTCTGAAAAACTAGAAACATCAGCCCGGGGAGAACCGAAACCGGGTTACCGGATTAACTGTCTCATGCAGTAGCCACAGCGCCAAGCAGGCACTTGCTAACGGGAGCTTGTCAGTGTTCTTTATGAAGCACTGCTTCGAGAATCGGCCATGAGCAAAACATGTGGCTTTACGCGGCCAATATTTCGTTCCCAGAATGACTCCTAGAAAGAGAAAATGAAGTAACAGTTTGCACCTGCTTTTTTCATTGGTGTGATGACGTTTATACCTTTCGCTAAGTTTGGAGAAAAAAGTATTAGGAGTAGAGATTACTTTTCATCAGTCGGCTCAAGCGACTGTTGGCGCAAGCGACAAGTAGGAGAGTATTGTATGTATACAATACATTCATTTAATATAACAAGAGAAGAGGTTGCACAAAGTTATGTATAAATCAGGGCTATATTTTGGAGTCATTTTTGGTCCTGACCCAGTACTTAACACAAGAATACACTGCCTGAAGAGTATATTTTTTCCATTTGTTCACTTACGATTATATTCGAAAAGTTTATAAGCGCTACCAAAAGTAAGAAATGTAATATTTAATAGGTATATTATGGGTGCTTTAGCTAATTACTTTTTGTGATAAAACAATTTACGATAATTTGAATATCAAGTAGTTTCTATATGGTTCCATGGAATGTTATCATATTCTCACGCGTAGTCTCTCCTACCCATGTGCGCAATCTTACATACTCTAGTAGGAGAGATCGCACAAATTAAAGTTTTTGGAAAATCATTATCAATAAGCATACCATCAATAATAACAAAGATTAATAGTATATAATTGAGCATAAGATACTAAAGAATATATTGTGTAATTTTTTTAGAAGTTTGCATAAAATTAGAATTTTAGTGAATTTTTCTTGAATTGAGGACAGTCTCTCCTAGTGCATCTATTTGTTTCCTCGATAGAGCTAATTAAGAGCTAACATTTTTTAAAGAAAAATATTATCGGGACCTCCATATCTTTACTAAAGAAAGAAACGTTCATTATGTTTTTATATTATTATTGTATATACAGAAATCAGAATTTGCTTAGAATAAATCAGAATTAGCGTCTCTTATAAAAGGAATAGGAAAGAAGTTGAAATAAGAATCTTCGAAATATTTGCTCATATAATATTCTTGAATACACAAGCCGATTAGTCTTCAAATGTGTTATGTGCATGCTTTGCTATTTTGAGGATAAAAAAGTTACTTCTCAATACATTTTAATACATCATTCATATAGGTGGCATGACCTGTCAGAAAATCGAAAAAAATTATAATACTGTGTCAGGCAATGCTGTAAATAAAAAGATATGAATAGCTGTAAGTTCTAATGCACACGTAAGGGAAAATGCACACCGTAATAATGGTAAGAGACCCTTATGTAACAAAGCAATGTCGGATCTACGGAGGGCACATTTGTCAACTGAATAACCATGAGTAAGATGAATCAATGGTTGTTTTTATGTAGTTCCTGATATATAGTTGCTCCATGAATTTTTACCTGGTTCCCCCATCAAAGACCCTTTGCCTACAATGTTGATAACATATTACTTGTTTTAATTCTAAACATTCATAAAAACAATAAGGAACTATATACTAGCCTCCATATTCTGCACAACTTCGATACACTTTGATATGTAATAGTGTATAAAAGATTAAGTTTGATATTAAGTTTCTTACGTTTCAGTCTCAGTTTCAGACTTTTTCTTCTCTGATAATCATATGTGAATGCCATTTTGACCAGTTCGATTACGTTTTAGTTTTTTTTTTTATGCAGAAGACTAAAACTATCAAGCATACTTTACAAGAAAATAAAATGAATTGGTTTGAAGATCCTATGAAGAACCAGTCCGCAAATATTACACTTTCCGTGAACGCCTGCTAGCGCACATTTTTCATACCCTGCAATACCAAAACTGAAGCCATTAGTCAATTGATTGTGATAAAAATTAAAGAATACCGGGTTTGAACTATTCACATGTAAGTGATATAAATATTTAAAAAATAAGAGATGAAACGACCAAATCAATTATTTCTGGGTCCCTTTAATGGATTGTCCCATTATCAACGAATTAGTTGTTAATCCAAAAAACACCATATAATTTTTTACAATATAGCAAGTAGTTGATTAGATCAATCTACAAGGAAAATATTACTCATGTGTTAGTTCTGTTTTGCAACCTATGGCTCAGCGATAAAAATCACAAAAATGCAATTTCAACACACAGTGATATTTTTCTGGGGCATCATGCACCACAAGTGATAGCTTATTTCGATAGAGAAAATTTGTATCTTTAATTTGACACAAGTACATCTTATTTGTTGAAAAATGAAAGAAATAGAAAGGCTTTTTCTCAATCGCTATTATGTGTCATACACAAGATCAATGAAAACCCGCCATTTTTAACAATTTTTGCTGGTCCTAGTTTACGTCAGAAAAAAAATGATCTTATATCATGGGTAACTGCTCATGTAAAACGTTTAAACAATATCTGAGATATGAGAGCACATGGCACCATTTGCTTCGGCGTGGAATGAACTATTCCTTACATACAACTTTGATTATAATTTGTTACCGGATACATCTTACGTCTTTATTTGCAGAAATATTACATCATGTGTATTCGCTTATTTTTTTGCGTATTGTCCCTACACAAAGTTTCGTTGCAATTCTCCAGATACTTTCGGCACTTTTAACGTACACTTATTAGCACTTCGGATATTTCGTGATCAAATGTTTGAAGGGGTCTGTGCTCTACCCATCCGTTGTTTCCAGGAAAATACGAAACACGTATTCCCTTAATTTACGTCTAGTAAATCTGTGCACAATTTCATTACTTTCGATACACTTCTTTCTGCGCTCGTGGCATTGCATTTCACATTTTTGGGCGGGGGCCCTTTGCCCCAACATTGTTTTTGCGCACAAAATCAAAAACACATATTCGCTTATATTTTGCGTATTGTCCTTACACACAGTTTCGTTGCAATTCTCCATGTCCGTTCGGCACTTTTGACGTACATTTATTAGCATTTTTGATATTTCTTGATCAAATGTTTGAAGGGGTCTGTGCCCCACCCATCCTTTGTTTCTAGGAATATAGGAAACACGTATTCCCTTATTTTATGTCTAGTATATCTGTGCACCTCGGTCCACTTCTTCTCGCCTTTCGGGCGGCCACTTTCACAATTCTAGGTGAAGGCTTTTGCCCCCTAAAACCGTTTTTCCGCAGAAACAAAAAACACGTATTCGTTTATTTCATGTGTATTATCTACCTGCTAAATTTTATCAAAATTGGAGTGTTACACTTGGGTAGTATTCCTTGTCAGTCACACCGGGATGGTATCTTTTAAACTAGTCCCTGACTAACTCTTTCCCAAGATCCTCTTCCGGTCTGATCCAAGGATGTCAAATGGTCATAAATGCAATTGTAACTTCTTGAGAAGGCATCCTTGTACCAGAGGATGTAAGAAAGTTTGTCGGGAAAACTTAATTATAAAAGCACATCATAAGAAATCAGAATGTTTCACTCTCTGACTTGGTCTAATAACACGCTGTATCTTGCAGCAGCGTTTATCCAACACACAAAACGGACAAGGGAAAGTGGGAGAGAAATTGACAATGTCGTGATGTCTTCCGCTCTACCTCTATTCCTGCCCAGTTTCTGACCATTCAATAATTCGAAACCAAAATGCTGTAAATACTAACTTAGAAAATAGGTAGAACTTAGGAAATACTAACCAGGTAAGTTTATTCTATAAATGTATTATAATTAAGGAATCTACAGTCTGTATAATCCAGTAGTTTTACTCCTGCTCTATTCTGTGTGTTGAGTCAAGATGAGAGAGAAACTAACAAAAGAAAGAGAAATGAAATGAAAGTGCGTTCCGAATGCAGAAAACGATAGATGCGGGAGATGTGTTTCAGAACAGCACACAATGCCATTACAGATCACGCACTTGGCGTCTCCTGCCGAGAAGCAACTCGTTCTTTACCCCTCTCACCGGAGTGAAATTGGTGACAAATACACTAACTAAACTCATTGTGGCAGAAAACTTTCGACAACCAGATTGCTTAAATGGTGGTATGAGAGGGAGCACTGGGAATACCGTAGAAAGATAAATGAATTACTAACTGCTATTAAACTGGCTGTCTAAAGAGAAATGTGTTAGTCAGATGAAACTCTTATCTTGTTAATGTTTTTCTTTCTTCAAAGAAAATATATCAAACTTGTATTACTTATTTAATACTTGGAAGCAATTGAAGTAATTCTATAACTGTTTTGTAAGCAAAAGATTTAAGAATAACGTAGTTGTTATGCAGCGCTTCAACATTATCACGAGCCGCCTACAACAATAATCAAAAGGCAAGTAAAGAAGAAATGCCAAGGATAGCGCGTAATACGAATACCATAATAGAAATAGAAAAGCTGGTTAAAACATTATATACGCAAGAAATTTAGGGGCTTCGTGGAAAAATGGCACTCGGATTGAAGCAACATCCATACATTTTTCTCGAGTTCTTATTGACTGTTAAAGTGTGACGTCACAGTCTGGAATGTCGGTTTTTGGCATAGTAGGTCATGACATGATTTGTAACCTCTTTTCCGGCTAACGGAAGCTCGTTCTAGATCTTTCTTTGCAGACCTAACCTAGCTCTAGTAGTTTGATATCGATTTTATCTATAATAATAATCAAATCAGGAATTCCCGCCGGCCCCCACCCTTCGACCACCTTTTCCCACTGGTGGTATATATTGAAAATATTATGGTAACCTTGGACAATAATAGAACTTAACATGTATGAAATGTAACAATTTGATATGATTGTATAATCCCTTTAATCAAATGCAGTGAGCCCCCTTGACCCGGACCCAGACTATGAAAAATAGAATCGGAAAATTCATTTGTTGGAAGGATTATCATTTTTTTAATTAGTTTTAATTTCATTTTGAAAATTTTTATATTTTACTGGAGACCCTCCACTGGATAATTTTACAGGAGACCCCCCACTGAATACGTGAATTATTTTTTCCTAGCAACAGCAGAATATGAGTGCTTCTAGACTGCTGACCTTAGACTGAGAACACTTCTGCTTGGCGATTGCTGTGAAAAGAAAGTTCGGAAACTTTCGGCTTTCGTTTGGGAACTGACCTCCTTTCTTGGTTATTCGTGGACTAAATAACATTATAAAGAATCTTAAGAAACTCTCTTTGTGTCTATCCAATAACGTTGGAAATAGATATCATATTAATTGATGTTCTACTTTAGAAAGAAATGTACCGTATTGAACTAGTCCCGACAGTTTGTTGCTCTTTTCATATTCTTGTTCGGCGTCATTTCTCCTATATAGTTTACCGGTAAAGTGTATTTTTGTATAGGAACTATGAGATAACGAACTGTACTCTGAAAAATACTGCCGTTTATGTTAAGTTGGAAGCGCGTTTTACCAGGTCGCCGTCGCGCATACCGTTCTTTAGATATGGGTTCGACGTCATTCTTCTTACATAATTTGTCGGTACCTTGCCATAGTAACGGAGTAAGGCAGACAAAATTAATTGTTGATTTAAAATACTTCCGTTACTGTTAAATTGGAAGCGTCTTCTAGTAGGTCATCGCCGTGCATATCCTTTTCACTCGGGGAGAAAGTAGGTAAGAAGACCTCTTAGCAAATGGACTGACTGAGGGAAAATACTTCAGTAATTTATTTGCCGCCTTTTTCTTACGTAGTGTTTTGGTCACACGGCAACTCTGATCTAACTTAGAAAATACTTTTCAAGTTAAGTTTACCGTTAAACAGTTGTTCATTCAAAAATATTCTTCTCCTATTCTTGTTAGAAAGTGATCTGGCAACAGACTGGGTAAGAAGAAGTCTTAGCTAGCAGTTTGAGAAAATAGTTTCCCTACTGTCCGCTTTAAGGCGCCACCTCTTAAGTCACCTTCGAAAGAATGGAAATGACTAATTGAACACAAAGTAGTCATTGGAGACTTGATAGTAATCTCTTTACTAGTGAGTGGAGCTAACTAGGACACACAGTACTAAACAGGAAACCATAAAATGGATGTTTTCTTAAATTGTGTTGTAGGAACATTAATTATGAACTAAATAATTGCCTTTAAGATGATTTGAAAGATGTAATAAAATGGTAAATGTTAAACGGTACCCACTAATTTATTTTTCAGTTATAACATTAAGATTGATTAAAGTTTGCCGTTGTCCGTTATCAAAGGAAATAAACGTTTTCTGTGTGATTTGAAATCTGAATGCTAGCGGGCATTAACAAGATACTTATAGAAGTGTTTTCAATAGATATTTTGAGGACATGTCCTAAAAATTGTTAAATTGTCCTTTTTCAGTTTAAATTCTTAAATATTTCCTCGTTCCAGAATTTTTTCTGGCTTGTTAAACATAATATCGAACCCCCGGTTTCAATCTTTAATTTTATCATTCAGCTCTGCTCTACTTCTGATTACACACTCGAGCAAAGTTTACTTTTACTGTTTTTCTGAAATATTAAATTTACTTTTGATAGAAGGAAGAGTTGTCCGCTTGTGCTTACAGGCTAGAATCAATTTAGTGTGTAATTTGTTAAAAGAAGTTCCAAATTTGTTTACGAAATAATAAATCTACGTTTCTGAGTAGAAAAAAGAAATTTATATCTAAAGAGATATCTTTATTTTTTTCACTAATGATTATAACAAATATTCATGACATAATTAGAAATTAAAGTTGGTTACTTTACGTTTAAAATCACTGTATTTTTAGCTCCTTGTTCCGGTTAAAAGCGAGAAACATTCTTATAAAATCTGTAAATGAAAGTATATTCTGAATATGTTTTTAATTTTTAGGGTGTACATTTGCTAGCTACTATCACTTCAAATTATGCTGAGCGGTTTCCATTATTTTTAACATTCAAAATAAATTATCTAGATCTAATATCGTTTTGCTTACACGAAATGATCACTTTAATTTACATTGTAAGTGTGCATTTGTACGCTATTATGAATTTTGAATAACTGCCTATAATTTACAAACTTTATGTTATAGCTTCGAACAGAAATGGGGGAAGCCTAATTAAAAACTGAAATCCCAGGACTTCTCACCATGTTTAGCCAGCAGTTGAACTTGAAGCCTCCAGGGTATTTTTAACTTTGTTTTTAAAATATTATTAGGTAACTTTAAATAAAACAGTTAATGTTGTTCAATTGGAATGGTAGACATAACATATTAAACAGCTTTTGTTAAGGAACTAAGACTGACCGCCTGAAATGTTCCTTGGAAACTTAAAATATATATTTATAGTATAACTCCTTCTAATATCTAACTTGTAAGGCATCATTGGTTTCATATTATAGAAAGTGCTTTATAATGAATGCACTTCAGTTAGCATCGCTCGCGAAATTTTTCAGATCTCTCCCCATCAATTTTGCTAAGAGAAATTGTTACGGTCTCAAATATTCTTTAAACTTACTATCTTCAATATTGTCGGCAGAGCATTACTTGTAGTCAAAATTACTTATTTTTCTTTTAGTTCTATCCTTAATCATAACAAATCGCGGTAAAGCAAACATAAGCAGTATTCTTCAAGCTTGCCTACAGACTTAAAGTTAACCTTGTAAACTTTCAATAAAATAACTTCCAATGCCCAATGAAGAACTTTCTGTTCAACGGAGAACATTTACTATGTTTGCCATTTATAGACTTACGTTCGTTACGTATTCTTTACACAAAAGAATGTTTATTATTCGTATTTCCGAAAAACATTTGTTATTCACAATAAATGAAGAGTTTGTATAGTATTTTGTTTCTTTGCTTCTGACATTCATGATTTCTTTATTTTCGGTATTCGTATTCGTATTATGTAATCTAGCACGGAAATAGCTAATTATGCCCATCCATAGCGCATTCGTTTTAATGATTACTGTTTCATAATAATATTTGGTATGTTATACAGTTTTACAGTCTATCGTTCATAGTAATTGATATTTTAAGGTCAGTTAGTTAGTTGCTATAGTTACTGTCAGCCGTAGTCGTCAGTCACTCTACATTCTCTGTCACTGTCGCTTTCTTGTTTTTCATCACTATTAATTTCTAATATTCTGTTGAAAAACTATTATATGAAGTAATGTAACACTATGTAACTTTTTGGCATACATTTTCTTGAAATTGTGTCCGAAAAACTTTTGAAATTTTCTAAACTTAACGCAAATAATTTCAGCAGCTTTCTTCAATTAAGCCATCATTTTTCGGATCTCTTTCAATTTCTGTTATGTTGTATTCTTTTTATTCATATGGCTCAAACCATGAGTTTATGTTCAGACTTTGTTTTCTCATTTAAACTTTATTTTCTTATTCTATGCTACACAATTGACAAAACAACAAATTAGATTATTATTAACCCCACATAATTTCCCATCTTTCAAAAAAAATATTTTTCCGAAAACAACAATAATTTTCGTATAACAGCAGATATAAAAACAAAAATATTATATTTCCATTTTCTCGTCTTTACCGCTGAACTGTATTTGCTTATGTATTATATGGTTTATCAGCTTGGATTGTCTTCTTCCTTTGTCATTGTGCCTAAGATCTGTCACTATCCTCTTTTACACCACCTTTCATAACTTCTTCAAATGTTTAGCTAAGCTGTCGTCATAATTCGCTTCTTCTACTCTAGATATTGCTTCAATACATATTCGCTCACTTGGTCATGGTACAATTCAAAAGCATGAACATACATATATTATATTTTCATAAATTTTGGATCTTTATCAGCTCTTATCGCATTCATTACTGTCTTCAAGGCTTAATTTTGCTTTTATACCTTTCTAGTATTAGCATCTTAGATTTACAATTGTTTATTCTTCATCAAACTGTTTCTACTCCAGAGTTCTCTTGTTTTCCAATTGCTTAATTGATTCTCTTAACGATGTCATAACCTGTGTATGTTTCGTCCAAATATCCTTAATAACGCAATCATTCTTCTTCAGTTCACCTTTTGTTTGTCTTCCACTTCTTTTATCCTACTCTCCAATAATGTAATTTCTTCCTTTAACTTCTGTATAATTGAATCTTTTCCCTTAACTTCATTTTGTAAGTAAGCTAAGCTATTCTGAACTTTATTTATTAGATAACTGAATCTTCGTCTTGAATAATGTTATTACCATAGGAATACTCTTGGACATAGGGAAGTCTCCTACTTGAGGAACATTATGTTTTCCTTGTTCACCGACAACCTATCCTCTCTTTCTCTCTCATCCATTTAATTCTCTTTTTATAACGATATTCCTCTCGCGCTACTCTTCTGGCAAGTTCAGCTACAGATTAAGGCTTATCCGTCATTACTATACTCTCAATAGATGTAGGAAGCATTATACCAATAGTTTTAACAAGAATGCCTTCCGTCAATCCAGGTTTCAAAATTTTTATCCGATATACAATTTCCTCTATTTTTCTTTTATAATCATTACCATTTGACACATTTTCACCTGATTTACATTTACTGTTGTCAACATTACTCATCAGATTATCTGAACACTTATCAGAAGAACGTTTCATCCACCTTCGCATTATCATCACCTTTCTTTAGATTCATACAGTTGGTCATTTCTTCATGTATCATTTCTTTAAAGGACATCATCATCTCAACTAATATTGACATGGATTCTTCAACATATTTAATGATGCTTCTCAACAATTTCTTATTGCTTGATAATATAGTTTGTTCTCTATTTTCATCTTGCTTTTTACCAAAGATGAATGATATTGGTGAACTTCCCGTTGAAGTGAGAGATATACTGATTGAATTATTCTCGGACATAGTTTCAATTCCTTCATCAAACAAGGATGCGGTGTCCTTCCCTAATTCAATGCAACTGTCTATAAGGTTTTTCTCAAATATCTGTGGCACATCACCCTTGATACTCATTAGATTTCTATCTGAAATCATAGAATTAAAATAATCTAAAACGCTTTTGAATTTGGCTTTTCCCTCAGGAATTTACTTGATCTCGGCACTACCAGTAGATGTCTCATTCATCTACTATTGTTTCGTTCAACTTTTTCATACTCAACACATTCTGAATTCCTGCCACCAACTCGGGCTTTTTTACACGACGAGTACGATTAAGCTACCATTCTCAGACTTATTATTATTTACTGACCTTTCTGACATGCCACCATCAGATTCCGATACGTGATTGGACATTTTTATCTTATTTCCCAATTTTATTGATTACTTTAATTAACATCAAAAGCCCATACAGCTGAGAGTCACTTTAATATGTTACAGTCTCAAATATTCTTTAAATTGTCTAGCTTAAATATTGTGTACTTGTAATCAAAATTACCTATTTTTCTTTAGGTTTTATCTAAACTATTTAAATAACTTTGTAAACTTTCAATAAAATAGCTTCCATTGTACAATGAAGAACTTTCTGTTCAACGGTCAGCATTTATTATGTTTACCATTTATAGACTTAAGTACGTTACGTATTCTTTTAAACAAAATAATGCTTATTATTCGTATTTCCAAGAGAAACATTTGTTATTCACAATGAATGAAGAGCTTGTATAATATTTTGGGAGCTGCTACATTATATTCTCTTCGGTTCATGAGGAACCGGAATCACCATTTATTCTCAGTCATTCGATTCATTTTAAACTTTGCTACTTTCTTATTCATTGATACACAATTGACAAAACAAACAAATTAGATTATCATTATTAGTTAATAACTTGTTCATGTTCACTTATAAAGTTCACTTATCACAAGTTATTAACCCTGCAAAACTAGTTGTGACCACGGTTTAGACCTCTGATTTCGCTAGACCATTTCCGAGAAATTTTGTACAACACCCCCTCAGTTTTGCTACGAGAGACTAGGTATATTTTCTATTTTAATTTATTTATAGTCTTTAATTTAGGCTTGACTGAAATCACACTAGGAAATTTTGTTTAGTATTTCTGTTTCTTAAATAAATATATTAGATTATTGCTGGCTAACAGTTCAAAGTATTGTAAATCATTTTTACTCGAGCGCGCATGTGCATCGAGGTTACTTTTAGCAATTATATTATATTGTGATAGCACAGCTCATCGTGTAGTGTCTTGAATGTAATGGATGTTGAGATTCGAGGCGTTGACGAATGTACTTCAGTCGGAGCTGTTCAAAATGATACAGGATATATTGGAATGGTGTACGGTCATACGGTTCTGCTGTTGGGATCGGTAATCTGATGCGGAATGATGTTCGCAGTGCGTGTCTTTCTAGTATTTTTAGTTTATGGTAGAAGAACAAGGCTGCTGAAATCCAGGCGGTGAAGCCATAGGTGAGTACGGGGCGTAGAAAGCTTTATGTGTTTAGTAAAGCTTTTTATTGTATGTTCCAAGTGGTGCCAGTTACCCGTTTCAGAAGATTAAGTCTATTGTATGCTTTGGATACGATATGATTTAAGTGTGGCCGCCATGTCAGGTGGTGATCAAAGATGATTCCGAGACAGATGACAGTTTTGGTAGGTTGTATTGGCGTATTATGGATGGTGATGGAGAGGCGATTGGGATTTCGATGGACGATTTGGTGAAATGGAAACAATGGCTTGAGACTTAGTTGAATTGATTTTGAGTATCCACGTATCGCACCAGTCAGTAAAACTTTATATTGCTGAATTCAATGCAATATTGATTTGCTGGATGGTTTTGACTTGGGCAAGAAACGCTGTGTCATCGGCGTACTGGAAAAGTTTAACATTTGCAGGTACAGTAGGCATATCGGCGACAAACAGTAAATATAGAGGTGGTTACAGGGCAGAGCCTTGAGGAACACCTGAGTGAAGGAAGATGGGATGAGAGAGAATATAATTTATGTTGACGTATGACAGTCGATTGGTGAGAAAATTGAATATGAAACGGAGGTAGCAGATAGGAAGGCGAAATGAGAGGAGTTTGTGTATGAGGGCTTCGTGCCAGACTTTATCGAAGGACTTTCCAAGATTGAAAAGCACCAGGTAGGAGGGTTGGGATTTATTATAATGATGAGTGATTAAGATTGTGAACCGTAGGAGTTGGTGATTGATGCTGTATCCAGGACGAAGGTCGGCTTGAGTGGGATGAATCAGGTTATGGTCATTGAGGTGTATGTGGAGGTGGTGAACAAGGATTTTTTAAAAGATTTTACTGAAGATAGGAGTTAGTTGTGTGGGACGTTATGAAGAGACGACATGGGGAGGTTTTAGAAACAATGGGTTTTAGAGGTTTTCCATTCTGCGGGAATATAGCCAGTGCGTAGGATAGAGGTGTATAGGATTGCGAGATGATGAAGAAAAGGGTAGGGAGCTTTTTTGAGATGCCTATAGGAGATATTATCGATTCCAGGTGCCGTGTTAGGCTTGCTAGTGGTGATACGGGGGATGGTTTCAAAAGTGATAAGTGTGGTGAGTGTGTTATTTAAGGGAAGGGTGTGGGTAGTGTTTGGTTGCAGGTGAGGAGATGAAAGATTAAGTCTGCGAACTGGATGATCTCGTTGTGAGTTGGTTGGTGGGAGAGGGGTGAATGAAGCTGTTCGGCAAATGTTTCTGCTTTTGGCAGTGTGGGTGAGTAATCGCTGATTATGATGGATGAGAGTATAAGGTGTTTTAGTGTATTTAACTGTGAGCGTGTTAAATCTTTTCCAATACTTTGTGGGATGATTGGTGGCGTCGAGGTTATTACAGGTTTTCACCCATTGTCTGGTTTTGTAAGGTTTGAGGTAGTTTCGGACGATTCATTGGAGCTGTCGATGCAGGCAGAGAGAATCAGGATTTTTGGTGCGTTGATAGTCTTTGTAAAATTGTAGATATCGTGTAATGAGTCGTAGATATTGCGGAGGTAATGTAGGTTATGATGGTTCATTTGTAGAAGTAGGGATGGAGTTCTTAGACGCTGATTGAAGTGCAGTAGTAAGGTGAGACATGCTGTGCTATAAGTCATTTTCTGTCTCTGGAGGTGTTATATTCTCAACATGTTGTGTCAGATAGGTGCGATAATCGGTCCAGTCAGCTTTGTCGTATCTTAATGTGGTGCGTAATTGTGGTGGTTTTTGTGGTTGTTTGTATACAGGAGTGTCTACAGTGAGTTTGATGGGTGCATGATCACTTCCAATAAGATTGAGTAAGTATACATGATGTCG
>JAGDQP010043755.1:0-16122 GCA_022664845.1 Lepisma saccharinum | reverse complement strand
TCATTCTGCAGTTCATCTAATTTGTCCTCTCCTGCAAGTGACTTACAATTGAGGGTCGCCACGTATAGGTCCGTTCGAGTTGTCGTGTCGGTGTCCTGGCAGTCTACAGTCCAAACCCGGGCATTTTGACTCTCTGACTTCCTGCAGGACTGACCGCTGCCGTTGCCAGCTGCATTCCGTCCTCCGGGCAATGAGGTTCCTCCGAGGCTGTTTCCTTGCTTGTACCATCATATGTAAAGAAAGGAGCTGTGCTGACATTTGACTCACCACGCTGTCAGCTAATGCGGGTTGGTGAGCAGCCCATCCATGTTCGTTTGCCAAGCAGTTGCTTGGGTACTAACAGGCCCCACGACGTGAACGTATGGATTGGACATTAGGCGTCTACCCCGGTCGGTTCCCTTAAGTCTCAGCAAGAGGAATTAAGGGGTCTCCTCCCAGTTAGTGGCAGAAGCCTTTTGGGGCGACAGTCCCGGTTTCCCGATTCTGATATATTTTTACTATTTTTTTAAAAGGAATCCCATTTTTTATATAGGATCACCAACGTAGACAACCCAACAAGGAATAGTAAAACACGTTAGAAATTGCAAAAAATACTGTTTATGTAAAGAATGCTATTTCCCTGTACCTAAAGTTACATCGCTTCGCTGTGCTAATGGACTGTAAAATTTGTCGACCACTGCTAGTTTGTAAAATAAGGTTATTTTCGATGTTGCGTATATATTAAAAATTGTAGTTCCGCTCAATTGTAATCATTTCACGTCTCTTCCGCTTTTAACTTTATTTTTTTCGCCAAGAACTTAAGAGTACAATGGCCATGATTACAATGAAACAGCTTCAATTGAAAGAAATGATGTAAAACAAATGTAAATAAATATAAATTTAACTTATCCTTCTACTAAGGGAACCTCTCCTAACAACCACATGGCCTCCAGAAAATACGCTGCTTTCTACCGAACAAACGAAACAAAAGTGTAAAATGTCCCCCGATTCTGGCGGTGTACGACAACAAGCATAATAAATATTACTATAAATCTTGTTGGTTTGTCTACGTACTTACAGTGATCAAAGACTCCTGGGAAAAACGCAATCTACTTTATTTGTCTTTGTCCCCGTGGAAGAGCAGGTTATTTCTGTACTTTAACGTGCTTCGATGATCAACTCCTTTGTCATCAAACAAAGCTGGCCGCGTGTTGACTACAACATGAACTTTTATATTTTATCACCAGAGGGATATAGTGTCGCTTGAATAAACATCGGTTTGCCCACATGGAGCGACATTGATCAATATAGATATCGGTCAACGACGTGAATCTTTATGGATCAATGGTGAGTGCTCTAGTTTTTAATTTTAATTTATTCACTATGAACAAATGTTTTTGTAAAAACTCGATTTATTCTTTGCACAATACTTACTATAGTTTTAGAAAACAGGTAAATTAGTGATACCAATAATCGATGTCGATCACACATCGATCGACGTGGGCTCAAAATGTTGCTTTTGATTGCAGTCGACACTAATTTAATGTCATGGACAATCAGTATTGAATTTCAACCGAATTTTAAGGCATTGCGAATCAACAGGAGTAAAGCGCACACACCTCTTCAGCACAGATATTTCATTTTTTATAACTATATTACAGCAGTTTACTTCAGAAGATACTTCGATTGGTTTTGCGTACGAATCTAAATTGTCTAGAAAGATCAACTTTTAAAGGTACCGGATTGCTAACTTAGCGATAAGTACGGAAATATATTAAATTCATACTTAAAATATTCACTTAACAGGAAAGTGCAGAAAATATCCCTGTTCTATTCTTTAGACCTTATGTGCCCCTTCCGCACGACAATCCTAGATCCTACCCTATTTCAACGAGCACCAGTTTCATACTTATACTCACTCACTAAATATGAAACATCTTTGCCAGTGCTCGAAGTGGGTTAGAAAAGGTAAGGGAACGCTTGGAGAAGTGAGCTAGGAAAGTAAGGGCTCATTTTCATAAATACTGCGTTGCTTACGATTTGGGTAAATAGCCAATTGAAACATGTGGAATTTCCTGGTGTAGTTTTATAATGTGGTGTAACACGTGTTTCAATCGGCTATTCTCCCAAATCGCAAGCAACGCAATCTTGTTTGAAAATCAGCCCTAAGGGGACGCTTGCACCTAATGGTGACGATTGCCTATTGAAAGTAAAGGCATTAATAAAAGACTCCCATTAATAAAATGGTAGGGGTACGCCAAATCCAAAACGAAAGAGGTAAGGGCACGTCGTGCCCCCTCATGCCCCTTTCCTTCGAACACTGATCTTCGCAGAGAGTGTAACATAGATAAATTCTAAAGATATTTTATACCTCAAGTCCGGAAACTTTGCGCTCTCATAGGGAAAGCTTTGGTCATCCACAATATGCCAATGCAGGACGTTAAACTTATTCATTTCCATCGCATCTAAAGTTTCCAATATTGTATGCAGCGGAAGAAAATGGCGAGCAGTATCAATGTGCAAACCTCGGTGGGAGAACCTCGGGAAATCCATTATGGACGTGCTGTTAACCTGCAACTGTAAAGACTTACATTTAAATTCAAATCCTTTTTGTTTTCTCACTAAACATATAGTACAAAAACAAACTATCTAAATAATGAAGAAATGCTCCTAACAACATCATATCAAAACGTGTTCACAAATTGTATGTCTTCTTAGAAGACAAACCAGGAGCTGGCTTCATGGAAATTTCCAATAACATAACTGATAAAATGAAACAATTTTGGGACTCCAATATATATTTTTTAAGTGTTCTCAAAAGTAAATCTATCCGATGGTTCAGAGCGCTTTTACGACCATACTTGGCAGAGGAGTTAGGTACATCAGGAAACCTTCATGATTAAAATTGGTTTCGTCCAATAACACGGACGCAGTGGCCAAAAGTTTGATTCGCAAGAATAAGTAGATTAAAGATAAAACTGACTTCACCCATGTATTTGTGGTAAACGTTTAGCCCAGACTGATATATTACATGACCCTATTCTCATTTGAAAATGAAGTAAGATTCAAGGAGGTTACAAACTTACCCTCTAACTGATAGTGCATTCTACCCAGTGTTCATTAATATGTATTTGTTTTCCATTTTGTAAGCTTCTTACAAATAAACGTGTTTTTTATGACTTATAAGGAACACTCGCCAGGTGCCCAGAGTCCGATTTTGATGAAAATTCGTATACGCCTTGATGAAAATATACGTATACTCCATCTGATTTTGGTGAAAATAGGTACAGTGCCTAGGTAAACCTTCACAGCCAAAATTATAGGTGCTGTCGTCAACAAATAACGACAGGGGAACCAGAGAAAATGGAACGTAGAGAGCAAGTAAATCGAATACAGAGTACGGAAAACACCTTTTCTTTTCTCAACTGTTACATATATTGAAAGCAAATGAGTATTAATGGATACCGGGCAGGAGGTGATACATGCTGGATGATATGACGACAATGACCGCCATCTTGATACGCTTTTTTAAAAATAGTAAGTGGGCCATGTGCCTTATCAGTCTGTGCTGGAATGTTCCAAGAAACCCAATGGTGAAGTTAGTTTTGGCGTAACTCTACACGTGAAATTGACCTGGAGAATGTGTGAGTCGAATGATGAAAAATACAAACAGATTTTGTTGAAACAGTTGAGGGAACGAAAACCAAAATGGCTACAGAAGAGATGCCGTTATGTTGGAAAATACGGTCCTCATGGTCGTAACATGATGTACATTGTAAAGTTTTAAATACACTAACGGAACATGAAGTCCCAACTTCAAGAAGGCATAATGCTAGGTGATAGTAAGCTTTTCCAGATCAATTTCACGTGTCACTTTTGTCGTACAGAATCAGAGTTACGCTAAAATTGACTTCGTCATTGGGTTTCTTGGAACATTCCAGCACAGATTGATACATCACATGAGCCACTTCCTATTTAAAATTTCTGAAGTATAGTCAATAAGACCGCTTTCAAGATGGCGGTCATTGTCATCATACCCTTCAGCATGTAGTACCTCGTGTCCAGCATCCATTAATAGCCATTTGTTTTCAATATATATTAGAGTTTATAAGAGAAAATGCGTTTCCGTACTCTGTATTCGATTTACTTTCTCTCTAAATTCAGTCTTGCGCGGGTTCTCTTGTCGTTTTTTGTTGACGACAAAATCTATAATTTTGGTTGTGAAGGCTTACCTAGGCGCTGTACCTACATACAAATTTTAATCGAAGTCGGGCTCTGACACCTGGCAATTATTTCTTGTTAGATCACACTATGGGTTTTATTCTTGTGAATCAAACGTTTGCCCACTGCGTCCGTGTTCATGAACGAATCCACTTTTTAATCATAAAAGTTTTCTGATGTACCTAACTCCTCTGCCAAGTTCGGTCTTAAAAGCGCTCTGGACCATCGATAGTTTTAGCTGTAAGAGATTTTCGTCTATGAAATTCCTTGGTTGCCACTAAGAGCACACTGGAGAATAATAACACATGCAAAGATTGAAAATATTAAAATATTCGAGTCAGTAAATAGCTTTCAAATGGCTACAGAAATAAAAAATGCATGGAAAATTTAAGTGGCAACACGTTTAATTTTTCCATGCATCAAAATCTTTGGGTTGGACCGCAGCCACATATTAACTTTCCGTTCAACGTCTGCATCATCCGCCAAACATTTACCACCTAAGTGCAACAGCTTGAAACGACAAACACTTCTCCTTATACATAGCCGTCCTTCTGAACAGCTTTGGCAGGAAGACCTTTAGCCAACAGAAATCGCATTAGTCTTCGATGCACCTCTAACATACGTTTTTGCACCACGGTAACGATTTTTATACTGTGCTGACACGCCCCGAAAAGTCGATGGTGCTGCTCACTATGAAGTATGTGTGTGCTGCTACCTGGTGATACCTTTTGGAACTTGTAACGGTTATATTTCGTTATCCTCAATCAGTTTGTGACCAATTTTGACTTTTCTGTAATTTGTACTGAATAATAATAGTAAAATAATGTGAATCTGAATAACACTGAAAGGTTTCTAGTTTCCGTCAGTAATGCTGCTTGAAATGTCCATGCAACCAGTAACCTGGTTTCCCTGACTATCAAAAAGTTGATTGTGAATTGACATGTAAAAAATATTTGTGAATTACCTAAAAAAAAGCTAAGCACAATCATGTTTATGTTCCGAAGAATCTGCAAAATCGTTAGTATGCAGACATTACGAACCCTATATTATGCGTTTGTGTACTCTCATATTAAATATGGAATTGTATTCTCGGGATCCTCTTCTGAGGCGTGTCAAGTATTTTTAGCTCAGAAGAAAATATTAAGAATAATGATGTCTGCATCTCAAACAACATTGTGTAAACCAATATTTGAAAAGATGGATGAATTTGTTACCTTTACCTTGCATCTACTACTACTATACCTTGTATCGTATATACTACAATCGATTATTTACATACATGAAAGCAAATGGTCTTTGACCCAAAACTCTTAAATTCATTCTTATGAAACCAGATTGGCTAGTAAATTTCATATTAGTAGTGTAAGACTAACAAGTACTCAAAAACCCATAAATTATACAGGATTAAAATTATATAACAAATTGCCAGGAAATCTTAAAAGTTTAACATTGAAAAAGTTAAAATTGAAGTAGAAATGTTGTTACAGAATTATATTTTCTATGAAGTCAGTTAGTTCGAAAACGCAACTATATGTTAATATGTCAATCTCTGTAAATGTATTCCCAAGATTATTATATACAATACACTGTCTAGTAATTTACATAATGTATTATTGTATGCTAAAATTTCAGGTTTTTACATATATTACGTATTCTATATAATCAATTATTTTATGTATTTTATGCTCTAAGGTAAATTGTCTAAGTTTAAGTATTGTCTAATTTTATATAATCTTCAGTTTGTATCTCAAGTTTATATACTGATTAATATGTTTTATATTGTTCTCTATAACTATAAGACTTTTGACAAATCCAATGTACAATCAACATGGACTTAAATGGATGACTAATAAATATAATAGAATAGGAGTTTCCGAACTTTTTTTAACAGTACAAGATGTTTCAAAAAATGAAGTCACTTTTTATGATACCACTAGTTCCAGTTTCAGGACAGGTATTAACCAGTACTCGAAATAAGAACACGCTTAGAGCATAAAGAAACACGAACACAAAACGGATGATTTTATTTCTTTGCAAGATTGGTTTTTAATATTTGATCAAAGACACCATAGTCTAAAAATCTAGGAAAAAGCATATGTTATTACAATTAATCAACATTATTAATAACCATTGATTTTTTTTATTTTTGAAATGGCTAAATTTTTACGGTTAGAGCCGGAAAATTTGCGACTTAATGCGTACAAATTAAAAGGAATAATCAGTCATAACTAAATAAATCAGCAAAGAATTTTTCTTCAATTTATAAGCCTTCCCGCGTAGGTTCTGTAACTAGATCAATTCTTCTATATACAGATTTACTTACCGCTACACCGTCGTCCGTTACCCTTAGAAGCTGAACAAATGTCTCCAAACCTCTCAAGATACCCCACACAGTTTGACTCGTGAGGAGAGCCTGGCCCGCGAGATCTGGAGAATCTACCTTCAGTTCATCTAGTAATGAGAAAAGACCACTTTATCTAGGTAACTATAAGCCAATCAACATTCACAATTCATTTACAAGATGTTTATAGTTACCTATAGAAAAACAAATGACAATACCGCTCAGCAAAAACAATGTTGCCTGAACAAAATCAATAAAAAATGTACACGATATTTAAAACTCAATTTGCAATCCAGCAGCAGCGTAAAGTGTGTTAAGTCCAAAAGTGGCAAAAAGTCAAATTCCAACTCTGAGCAATGTGATTCATTGTCACAAGATCGTAGCTTAACACATTTTACCCTTGAAATACAATCGAGTAAGAGAGCTCAGAAAGTGAATTGGACTTAACCATAGACTAATTATTATTTAGTCTATGACTTAACGTACTAGACCTGTTATGTTGTGAAAACGACAAAAATGCGTAAAATTGAAGCGAGCGAATATTCACTCCATTTTAGACCAAAAACCATAGTTACCTTTGTTTGGGAAGAGAAATATTTTATCGAATGCTTTTCGCATTGAGGTTCTTTTAAATGGATTCTGCCGAAAGAGAGTTACAGCAAAAGTATTTTATAAACATGTGTGCATTTTTTTTTTCGACCTTTCCTTCAAGAAAATTTACTCAGTAGTGTTATAAAGTGTTGGGGTGTTTTATATCATAGTTTTACATCATGAAAATTCAAAATTAGCTGTGATAACATCAAATGCGACAGTGACAAGAGAGTTATGAGTGAGTGACTGCTATGGCGGACAGAGAACATAGCAACCAATAAATAACTGACCTTAAAACATCAATTATTAAGACTGTTAGACTGCAAAACTGTATTATATTATAAATATTATTATAAAACAGCAATTAATAAAACGAAAGCGCAATGGATGGACATAATTAGCCATTTCTGCGATAGATTACAAAATACGAATACGAATGCTTTTCGTATTTTGCTTTAAAATCGTCAAAATGAAATTGTTTCTAGTGAAATGTAATTTTGAAATATTGACTCAACGAGAATGTCTAAATATGCTAGAATATTTGTCAAAATACTTCTAGATGAAGGTAATTATGTTGTAAAAGTATAAATGTGCTATATGGTTTTGATAATTTATGAAAAAGCCAAATTCTGTGATTGCGCTGATATTCAACAATATCAACAACTACTGAGATGTTGGACATACTGTAAGAAAATACATGTTTAAGCGTAAATTACATACTAAGTCACATGGCCTTGTCTTTTATACAGTAAATGTCGATGAGAGCTATATGCAAGATCAATTCCATATTTCAATCAGTTTACTGAGACCCTACTCGGCAATTTCATTTGAGTTGTGAATGCGCTTGAATAATATAAGAATCCACGTTACCAAACCTAACCTAATTTAGAGTAACAAACATATCGTTAAATGGTATATACTTATATTATTCTTTTATATAATTTAATTACAATACCCAAACGTAGATCTCTGAAAATGCTATTTGAGTATAGGTAGTAGCTACTTCTACTGGACTATGTTATGGGTCATCATACGTGTAGGAATACGTATGATATTGAGAATTGTTAATGCTGTGCAACTTTAATTTAATGGTTTTACAACTTTTGTTAACCAATTACATTGACATTGTTGATTTTTAAAGAAAGATAAAATGAAGTTTTAATATTTGTCCATTAATTTATTTCTTGCATAGTTTGCAAAATGGAAAATGAAATTAATTTAAAAGTGTTTGTTGTTGAAAGAAATGGAATCGTGAAATTACACATTTACGAACTAAATATTCTGACAATAACGTCATAGTACAATAATGTGATAATAACGTCATAGCACAAGAATGAGCTACTTATTGTAGAGAATCTTGATTTGCTGGAAAGGGTTTTGGCGGGTTGTGATACGGAATTTTGTTGAAGCACGGAATTTCTGTAAATGTTGAGATTTTACAAATTAAATATGGAAATGGAGTGTTACAATAATGAATAAAATGTAAATAATTTATTATGTCAATAGATATACGTTTCCGAAAGTTGTGTAGAAAGGAAAATATAATATTTGGAGTAATGTGTTTTATATTGCGTTGGGTTTGACGAGAACTGCACTTAAGACATGTAGGTAGGGTTTTGTAAGAAGAACTGTGATGTTATTATAATGTCATAGTATAATAAATAACTTTTGAACTTTATTACCTGTCTTTACTTTGACGACGTTAAGAGTAGCTTGAGTGCAATACTCCAAATCTGCTCTTTAGTCAGTTGTCACCCCTCTGTTTTTGGCAGCGGATAAGTTCACAGCTTGGGCATACTGACTCATTTTACTGCTCACTTGGGATTTGGAGAGGACCGGTTGAAGAGAACCCCTCTTCAACTTATTACACTTTACGCGGCAAACACAAATAATATGCTCAACTCAATGGAAACGAGAGAAATCTTTTATCTATGACTGTAAAAGGCAAAACATATTGTTTCTTGAGGTACTTACGTTAAAGTGTATGGAAATAGATGGGAGTTCTTTATTAGACAATGTACAATTAAAATCGGAAGAGTTGACAGAGAACGGAATAGAACATGGTACTGTAAATATGATATACTAGAAAGAAGGAATTAGAAAATAAAAACACAGAATGCAGAATTCCTAAACTGACAGTTCAAGTAGGTGTAGGCAGTAAGTAGAAAACCCAAGTGAGCAGTAAAATCAGATATCAATCAAAAGTCAGTAGTGAATTGGATTGAAAGCGACGAAAGTTCATGAGTTCAAGTCAACGTCACATCTTCCTTGCGAGTCTAGCAGTCAACTATGTCCGTTTCTGTTTGTTCTATTGTCAACTCTCTTAGAAGCTAATATTTAAGTTAATATATTACATGACGCGCAATATTACACTTCTGGCTGGGTAATAGTGCGCAGATCTACGGTGTTGGTTTTTCATTTACCATAAATTAGAGTGAATATTTTTCAGCCCAAACATACAATCAATTTATGCCTTAAATAGTATAGACAATTACTGTGAAGGAAAATAGTTTCGTTTCGGATTCAATAAAGCAAAACATCACGATCTTTCGGTTAATGGCGCAGAATTAGACCACTCTCATATATATATATATATATATATATATACATATCAGCGTGGGAGCAGTAGACCAACTCCTCCCTTCGGGGAGAGGCCTCATCCACTAGTGGATTGAATATGGCTGTGATTTATTTATTTATATATACAGTACAATTAGGCAATGAAGAGGCGCAAAATAGCAATTTGAACTAGAAGAAGTATGATATCTTGCATTATAAAATGGAAGACATGAGGGCTTCCAAATAGAATTACGTTTTATACATATACGAGTCTTGACTTCGGCTTTGGAGCTGAGTTTGATAGGCTGTATGTATCGTATGCAATTCTCCTACTTATATAATGCTTCTTAGAAACTCAACCTCATGCTGTAAATTTTAGGTTAGTAATAATCACAGGAAAGTCTATACATACGAATTTGTAATAGTTCCTGGATGAAGTCCTCAGTGACACCATACAACAGTTGTTTGAAAACAAATACTACATGCACTTTGCTACTGACATTTTTTAACATTAGTATCAACGATAGATTATCTAATCGTGTCTTCCCAAGTAAAACGGGTATTTAAAATTTCGAAGGCAGTTTCATTGTTATGTATGACATTATTTAAATGCTCTTAAAGAAATAACATTTCATGAAAGTTTCAACATTGCTCACCATATCAAAATTTCTGTTTAACGAAAGACCATTTTCTTAGTGTTTATACCTGTCTGATATCTTATAACTCTGATTAAATTATTTCTAGTTTGAATGTATTGAATTTTGGAGTACTGGTTACAGGTAAGATGAGTATTCCAGTTATGAATGGAGTTAGACTTGATAAATATTTTGAAGTATTACCTCAGAACTAACAAGTTGTTCATATGATGAATATTGTAGGCGTACTGCACATCAAGCGTTAATTTCGAAACGTATTAGAGAACTACGTCTTTGTTCCTGGAGATGATAAAATTATGTTTACCAACTGTGAAAGTATAACTTCGTATTGTGAATGACATCGATATTTACTTTCAGTAAATTTACTGTACACTAATTAGCTACGGTGTTGTCTCAGCTCACGGATTTTATTGATACATTCATTTAAAATCGCATTTTCTGAGTGTTTAGCACGAAGCTAATTAAGACTAATTTATAATTAATAGGAATAGCAAGAATCATGATTGGATAGAAATGTATGAGTGTACTTACAGAGTTCGTCCATATCAGATGATGGAAGATCATCGCATTTTGCCATTAGTTTAATGTCTAGAGAATCCAAGTAGCCGTTGAATGCCCTGTCTTTTCTCCATGATTTGTACAGTTTCTTATTGACGGGGTAGTTCTTAGTAGCTCCCGCTATCACAAGGGTATAACGCTGTATGGCTGAGTCCAGAAGATCACATGTGTTCTCGGATGTCTGCAATAGAAGGGGAAATTGAAGAGCGACTGTCTGGGAAGTTTATCAAATCTAAAGAAACTTAATTCAACGAAAGAAATTAATTAAAACTAAGAAATTTTCGTACATAAATACAGGTGAAGTTGTAAGAAAGGATCGGGGGAACCATTTGAAATGCGTAACTTATTTCTGTGCGAGAAATTACTTTGAAATTTAAGTCAAATACGGGAAATACCTGTCTGCGCATTGCCCCCGCGCAAGTGAATAATGTCGGTAAAATTAAATCTAAATATAATTCATATATAGTTTTATAAGTGTATAGGAAAGATTCTGAGAGACTAAACTTTCAAAATCATTTCACGGTCAATGGAAGTATTTGCTGCAAGAATGTTTCTGACAAAAGTTTGTGAATTGAAGAGTTCAGCGAAAGATGTCAGAAACATTTTTATGGTCTTCTTTGTAAGATGAATGAACATTTCACATTACTTTTCATCAGTGACACTTTGAACCCTTTCTTCCGTCAACACTTCCAATTAGCTTTCACGATGTTCTTATGCGGATGACCAGTCATGAAATAATTCATTTCCATTTACAAGCAGATTTCGCATGCATAGTTCTTTAATAAGGTAAACGCACCAGTAATGGACACTTGCAGAGAAAAATTGTAAAATACGATTTTCTTAAAGGCGGGAATCATTTCACCTACTTGGGAAAGTTTGTTGTGATACCATTGAATATTATTCGCTCGTCATTGGTTTCATCTGGTATTTCTGATATGATGTTGAAGTTAGTTCCATGATCCCAGCTACTCTTCCATGCATTCTGTTAAGCAAGTGATTAAGGTAAGGGCTTTCGTTTTTGAATCATGAATTTACAAAAACGAATGCTTTTGTATGGTTTTTAACGTGGTAAGAAAGCTGGTGAGCTTCTAAGGGCGAGACTTAGAGTTTTCTGTAAAGTTGGCTCCGAATCACTCAGTTTAATAGCCCTCAGTAGAAACTGAGCCCATGACCACGCGCGCAGAAAGCGAGGCAGCTAAACTCTACGCCACTCCGAGGGCGAAATCATAATGCTGTTAGTTGTTTTATTTTAACTGGGTATTTTATTACGGTATTTACTCTTCATGACCATAAGTTACGAAATCTTTTGGTCCATTTTTTCCAATGATCGACGCGGGGATGCCCATTAATGAAATGATTTGTTTTGGTATTGGGCACTATCCATGGCAAGTTAGAATTTGTATTTCTATGGCCACAAGGAATCTATGGCTGAAGCCGGGATAGGGTAGGGGAAAAAAGCGGGAAGCAGTCGGATATGTAGCTGAAGGTGCCATCAGGGAATTTGTCTGGTATGACTATGACTGAGGGGAAAAAAACTGTTAAGCCTCAGTAAGGATGGTCGACAGCCGGTTTCGAACCCAGGACCTCCAGAGTGATCACTCAGTGGAATTCCATGAAACAATTCAGTAATCAGAGAACAGCATTAAACTTATAACCTTGTTTAGCACTCATATTTGAAACATCAACAATGATTATTAAATAATTTTGAGTTAAACAGTATGCCCATTACTGGAAAATCAAGGTTTTCCGTGTCCACCACTGGTACAAAAACAAAAACAATGTTAGACAAAAAAAAACGTGATTTACTAGTGTATGTTAATGAATGTAATTGGTAGAAATCACTAGAAGAGGGCATGGAGAACGTATAACATTCTCATTTGATCAATAAATATAAACTGTATTATAGTTTAAAAATTATAACGGTGAACAGTGCCCATTACTGGTGCCTTTAGCTTACAGGTTGTCCCTGAAATACCGGTGCAAATTTGGGAGTTGATCATTTACATCAAATCAAGCAAACAAGTTTCTTTGAAGAAATTTGATTAGTTTCGAAGCTACAGTAGCTGAAAGTTATGGCGGCATCGTCACAAATAACGTCATATCTCGACAAGTAATGGCTTAAGCGATGTCGGCCTAGCAAATCACACTCGAAGTAGTATCAGTACATCTATTTAAGCTGTTTATGATTGGCGAATAGAGCTTAGAGGGGATTTCTATGCTTGGCCTATTAAACCATGTAATTCTCTGACAATGAATGTCTTAGGTTGCGCAGCCTATCCATACGGTACTCCCTCAATCAAAAATATTGTCTAAATAGATGTATGGGGTACTATTTCCAGTATGATTTGGTTAGCCAACACCGTTTATCTTATTGTGTCGAACTATGACGTCGGTGACGATACCGCCATGACTTTGAATTCCTTTAAAAGGAACTTTCTTCTTGTTTTGATGTAACCTCCCAAAGTTTGCACCATTATTTCGGGGACACTCTGTATATACAAAGGGCGTTCAAAAAGTTTTGAACTATGAGCCATAACTATTTTAATAGTATCACTAGGACCATGAAATTTTGTGTGCATGTACTTCTGTCCTTTATGTATGTTACTCAATGTAGCCTCGAATTGCTGTGACACATTTAGCGCACCGTTCTTTCAATGCCGTAAATGCACTTTGGTCACAAGGGAACAGAAAGCAAAGAGGAAGGAAATTTGTCTCGAACTCCAGAGCATTCAGTGGTGACTCTCCACAATGCTTTGATGGCGTGATCACAAAGGAATTCTGAGAGTAAAATGCAGTCCATGGAATGGCGTCATTCCGGTTCTCCACGGAAGAGAAAACCAAGACTCACCAGATCAGTGGACAAATTAATGGTCATATTTTTCTGGGATCACCGTGGCGTAGTCTCCATCGACTGTTTGGAACGTGGCGCAACAATTAATAGGGAGTGGTCCTGCGACGTGCTCTAAAGACAAAGACATCGGATCTCCAAAACAAAGTCATCAAACTGCACCAAGATAATGTGAGGCCCCACTCTACCTATCATACACAACAGAAATTCAGAAATATGGGATGGGAAGTGGTCCCTCAACTCCCCTATAGTCCGGACCTGCTCCCGTCCGATTTCTTTCTGTTTGGTCCTCTGAAGACCCACCGTCGTGATACGCAGTTTGCTAGCGACCAAGAACGCATTGCGTGTGGGAAACAATGGTGTAATAGTCAACGTCCGGGGTTTTACCAAATTGCATTTACGGCATTGAAAGAACGGTGCGCTAAATGTGTCACAGCGGTTGGGGATACATTGAGTAACCTGCATATATACACAAAGCACACAAAATTTCATGGTCCTAGTGCTATTATTAAAAAAGTTATGGCCCATAGTGCAAAACTTTTTGAACGCCCTTTGTATTTTTCACCGAGCCGCCGTAGCTCAGTAGTAGAACGTTAGCGTAGCATTCGGAAGGTCGTGGATTCGATCCCAGCAGCCGACTATCCTGACAGGTTTTACCAGGGTTTTTCTTCAGTTACACTATACAAATGCCGGGATAGCACTAGGCCCTGTCCGACACATTTCCGAATCCTTTCCCCTCCACTATCCAGGCCTGAGCCTTATATGCTGATATGTATGAAGACCATAAATCAAATTCAAGGAGGGTACTTAAAATTGGGAACATTTGGGGTAAAGTCAGAACAACGGAATGTTTGATCAAAACAGAAAGTGTTCCGAGAGAAGCGAAATGAGTGGTAATGTTAACAGGGTATGAACTTCACAGCAAATAACTTGGTTATGAATTTGAACTTTATTTTAAGGCCTTTAGGCAAATTTGGCTCAGGCCGTATTATGATCACAGGAGAATTGTTGGAATGAAGAAAGTGAAGGGATACTGAAGGAAATCCACGCACAGGGTATTTGTCCACCACAAAGCTGGGATCGAACCAAGGAAACCAAGTACCAGAGGTGAGCGTTCAACCACTGAGCCACCGGGGCCCCAAGTAACTTGATCTCTACATAGCAACCAACTCATGAATGAGTGTTAGACAAAGTTGAGTTGCTAGGTTATTCCATTCAGTAATACAATGTGTTGCAATTCTCAAGTTAATCATATCTGTAGAAATTGTTATTCTCATGAAGATAAAGTACATATGAGAATATTGCGCTCTATTGACCTCCAGTGCATTATCAAAGTGACAACACTTTCATTGTTTGCAATGCCTGACACAAATTTACCAATTCATTGTCATATGTTTCATTTGTTTTTAAGGGTTTCTGATTACGTAATTCTCAACTATATTTATCAAATTACAATCACTCTTTTTCTTAAAGATATTATCAATGATATAATGTTGGGCGGTACGTATTCTCAGGCTGTTATCTACTTATCACTATGTATTTAGTACTCATATGTTGATTAGACTTCACTATCCAATGTCTTGATCAAGTGGTTTGTTAAAGAAACAATGTGGACCTATCGTGGAATAACAGTATAATCTATAGTTACACAGGGCGTCCTTCAAATAATAGTTCAAACTTCGGAAAGCGATTATTTAGAACAAAATAAGCAAAAGGTTCCTTTGTACAAATTCAAAATTATGCGTTGTTTCGGAGCTACAAATGCTCATAATTATGGCAGCATCTTAAAAAATTGACGTCATATATCGACACATAATGATGTGAGCAGTATTTGCTTAGCAAATCGCAATTGAAATACACTTCGGTCCCGAAAAAGAAATATCCCCACCGGATAGGTTTAATCGAATACAAATTAGACTGATAAGTAACGCAATTCAAATTATAAGAAAAGGAAAGTATTAGATTCTTGAATTGAAAAACATGATTATACATTAAGTTTTAATTCGTATCAGATGGAAATCAGTTTGCCTTAGTACTTTTGTGTACCACCTTGAGCCTTTTTGAGGACTCGAATTATTTCTCGCATTGGGTCTACAAGTAAGCTGAATTTCTTGATACGAAACATAAACAATTTGTACCTTAGTTTTTGTTTAATAGTAGATTAATATTTACAGTTTTGAAGCCATGATCGACCACAAATTCTCAATAGGATTCATATCGGGTGAATTGGGATGCCAGTATTTTGCTGAATGATCAGATCTGATATACGCTGCTGTACAACTCTACATCATTGACATATGGTGATATCATCTTGAAATATGAATGGTCCTAGGTTTGCACTTTAGTCCATACCTGTATTCAAAGCCCAT
>JAGDQP010043754.1:0-16122 GCA_022664845.1 Lepisma saccharinum | reverse complement strand
AGAACAATGAATAGGACTAGTAAGGGGGAAATTACCGGACATTTAACGTCCGGTTTTCAGGACGAACCGGGCAAGGAGGTCAAAAACCAAGTTACCTTACAAGAAGTAAAAGATCATTGTTCTCTGAACCATATAGCACATTGAAGTTGTGGACACCATAATATCCATTTCAAGGGAGAATTAACGCATATAGATTTTACTTTGTGTACGTTTGATTGTACCGAGTTACTTTCAACCCAATAAAACTGTATCTGTATTTGAAACGCATCGTTAGGCATTCTTCGATTTTTCTTTCATGCAAACTTCTTTCCTCATCACATGAAAGTGCACAGTGCTGAGATCAAAGTAAGACTCGTTATGAAATATTATACTGTATGTTTACAGCATTGAAATTTTGTACTTTAAAACCATCTTTGTAATAGTGAAAAAAATATTTAGAAGCCGAATATCAAATCCCAAAAGCATCGATTGAGACTAACCAACGAATTATGTTTATGTCTGAAGTTACTCCAGCTAACGGGATAACATGAGACAATGCGTTCCAATTAACAACCGATGTGCTTCTGACGAATAAATGTTAATTGCACAAACCCATAGCAAATACATTTCGAAGACGAAATATAAAGTGTCTAAACCTGAGCAAACATTCAAAATTTGTCTCATTCAAAATTTGGAACAAAGAAAACATTTCTGCTTATTGATTATCTGCAAAACTCACTACTACACTGGTTAAGCACACCCATCTTGAAACTGTGATACAGACAACTTCCAAAGGATTCCATGCGGTCATCTTTACTTCGGAAAATTTATGGGAATTTTTCACTTGCTTTGGTAAATTCCCTACACAATAACTTTGAACGATTTTGAAATGAGCATTTTTGGATAGAACACATTTGGCTTTATTGCATTCTGCTTCAGCCCTACAAATAGTTGAAAAACGTGATGTTCAACGAGAGGTGCTACCAATTTTCATGATACAACAGCTCTAATAAAAAGAAACAAAAACAGCTTTAGAAAACATCTGTCAAGAAATGATCGTTCTTGAGAATATAGATCGTGAGTTTTGATATGTTGCTAAATTATAGTACTTTAGTATAACAAGGCCAAATTCATTTTTGTCTAACCTAATATCCACTATCCTTTTTACTATATGATGAGGAAACAAACCACTACTCATGATTTTACTTATTACAACGACAACGCTTCACTTTGTGGTTGCTTTAGAAGTCAGAACACCGAATAGTTCTTGTATTCAACCCCTAAAATCAATACTAACGACCACAAAATTTCGAGACAAATCATGCATTGTGTTCTTCAGGAAAATAAATCATAAAATTCACGAAAATCCTCAAATTCTACGAGTCGTTGCCACCAATATCTCGTACATTTCAATTTCGAAAAATGGTGAAAGCAACTCTACAAAACGGCGTAGAGTCTCAATAGATGTATTGAATCTATCCTATCCCGGCCTGAACCTTAAATGCCTTAAGGCCATAAATAAAAATTCTAAATATTGAACGCTTATATACAGAGCTGCACAGAAGGTGCAAGATATAGACAACCCCCCACATATCTTAAATTGCAGATGTACTCCGTACGTAAGTACTACGTAATAGTAATATTACCTACGTACTGTAAGACTTCATATGATTCATCATATACTTACATTAATAACAGAATACACATATTGATATTTCTCTCGTGAACGTTGAAAATATAATTTCCTCATACGTTACATGCATTCCTCACACACCACGTGACCCTAACCTGAAAACTATAAATATGTACCGTATTTACATCAGTATTCTCCTTAAAAAGAATAATAATTTTACGAACAGAAATTACTTTCGGCGAAACATGTTTTTGCTGGGTTCGAAAAGATTTTAGTACTTCTATCCTTTATAATACTTCAACACAGAAATCTTTCAGAATAGCCTTTTGGAGGGGGCGAAATATTTGCTACACACCTCTGGGAGTGTTTTTGATATTTCAGGGGATATGGGGTTACTTCTGTGTATTATACTATTATTAGGAACTTCCGGAGTTGTATTTTCATGTTCTGAGGATAACACCACCAGTCTCGGTCGCCATGAAACATTGTTCAAATACAAGAGTGCATATTAAGGAAATCTGCTTTGCCATCCAGAACACCAGTTCGAAATCGTGTCAAAAAAATTGACCCGGCTCAAAACTTGATTCGGTGATCCGTTTCACCTTTGTATGAAACAAACGTTACTAATTAGAAGAAGAATTATGTTCAATAATTACATGATAATCAATTACAAATTCGTTTTTTCACTATGAAACCGGACGAATTTCATTAAAATGGAATAGGCTATGTATTACGGTGTCCTCAGTAGAAGAAGCGAGCGCTGCGAGAATAAAGAACGTTTGAAAATAGTGAACTTGGTGCAGTTAGAGTAGACACGGATGGACTGTAATTAATTTAGACGTTATAAACTTGATAATGCGGTTTGCGAATTGCTCTATAGCAATGCAGGACCACACTTGTCCACTTACCAATCTGGGTCCAATGTATTAAATCTGGAACCAAATCTGCACTCCACTGTCGCTGGATCCTAAGATGTTAGTAAAATGACGTAACACCAACGTACCTGAATGTCACTTGTAGCTCCGAACTTTCAGAGACTATCACTATTCATCATCATAGCACATCCAATAGGAATACGACTAAGATTGTCAAAATATCGTAGTACATCAATTAAGAACAATATGAGTAATTATTTTTCCAGAAAAGGTCGCTACGTAATTATATACGTTACAAGTTTATTCGCGCGCGCTACAAATGTGTTAGAATGCAGGCAAACAACACTTTTACAGAATAATTATCAATGCTTTCGGACCAAGAATATATTATTGCAGTTTATTTAACACTGTCTTCCAATAGAAACAATTGGAAGTGAATTCACTACTTCAATACGATATTGCAAGCATAAAACGTAAATATGAACACAATGTTGATTAAGAATTGGATCAACTAGAAACAACAAAATACTTAATTCCTAAATAATATCACACTACTATAGAACGGAATAATTTCTTATAATATATTTCGTCGGGTACGTAGTGCGATTACACCTCACCAATATAGCTATCTAACTAATGTCACGATTATATCCACAAATAAGTATAAAAAAGTTGATTGTCTGGATACTTTCTTTTTCTTTAAAAGCTATATGGCCACACTACCTGGGTACGTACAATTGGCTCGAACTTTTATTATCCATCCTTTTCAGGGCGAAACTACATATTTCTATCAGATAAATATGGATCAAGTAAATCGCACCCTGAAAAATGTCATTTCTGTCTAAAAACGTTCTTTTCAGGACGAAATTGTATCAATTATTATGTATGTACGTCCTTTTCAGGGCGAAAGGTGTCACTTACTGTTGAAAATGCGTTCTTTTCAGGACGAAATTATTTTCACTCACAGTACATATCGGATGGAAGCTGCCATCTAGTACACTAACCAGAATAAAATTATGATCCTGTTACTATGCGTCTAACAATATTATTTGATGTAGTACTATCGGAATTGTATTACTTTGACAGCTACAATAAACTATTTCAGTTTTTATCGACGATCTCGTATCAATAGTTTGTATTTTCTTCTGTGATTAATATCAGACTTAATGTAGCCTAACCTAATGCAATATTTTCATGTTACACGCTAGAAAGACTTGCAAAGTTAGCGATTTGATTATTTTGTATGAATGCTTAATTGCGTCCACTGATAATCGTCTTTTAATGTTGTAATCAACTTCACGGTCCTTGATATAAAATATAGTTAATGCGACGTTGCTTTGCTTTTTAAACTGTTACCTGACTTACCTAATAAAGATAACTAGAAAAACTTTGCGTCAGTGCACTGTTTTTACTATACTTTAATATTTCGTAAATAGATACATCTTTGACCAACTAATTGATTAGAATCTTATATGACATATATTTTCTGTTTTCAGAGATGATCACAGCTTTGTTTAATTAGTATGATACAACGAATACGCCGTTGAGAGCTCTTTTCTCAATCACTGTTTGTTTTACGTAAAGGCCTTGTCGGGTATACTTCAATAGGCACCGTGTATCTGGATAATTAAACTTAATATTTATTACCGGTACATGTACTCACTTGTATTTGGACTAAGTTTCGCACTATAAAATCACTTATTATTATGCATGCATGTATTATATACAAGCCGTACGTGATATAATGGTTTTCGTAGCAACTATCATAATTGTACACTTACTTGTATGTAACCTCATGCTTACGTTTCATATCCTGCCTGCCTTCAAGCACGCCATAGTTTTCAGTCAATTATTTCCTTACCGTTGCTTTTTACATGGAATTTTTATATGCACCTAACCGTCATACATTCCAGCACTTGTGAATGAATTTCTGTACGGTTTCATCCATGATACACTTGTTAATTTTATAATCTTTCAATCATTGTAATTTGTTTTACATCGTCATAAAGTCTTCTAGGTGCCCTCTGGTGTACGTTCGGGCCGCTGCCCCTTTGCTAAGCGGAGCGCTCAGCCACTTCGCTTGAAGTGAGCGGACGCACGCAACGTGAAAAGTCAACCGCGTTCACTGTTTCTCATGGGCAGGCGCGTCCTGTCACATATGTGAAAGATAAAAATTAATCTATATTATAAAAATTATACATGATAACATTAAATCCAGATCCGTGTTTTTTTGTAATAGGGGTCAATAAAATAAAGGTCGTTGCGATTTTTTAACAGTGGTTCTACAGGGTCATATCTTTCCAATTTGAAGTCCTATTATGAAATAAACATTAAAAATTCATTATGAAATGAAGTTATTTTAATTTTCCTGTTTGTATGCTTTAGTCTTGATTTATTATTAGGTGCTAAACATGTATTACAAATGCTAGAGAAATCGGTACAAATAACTTTTTCAGCATGAAAATGTTCAGCATAATAAGTACATCTTCCTATGCTATTGTGTTATTCTGTTTATAATAGTATAACCATGTGATAACTGTTAAATATCTTAATATAAACATATACAATAAATTTAAACACTTCTGCAGTACATTGTCCACGTTCTGTGTAACAGTTTATATTGAATTTAATGAACCTCCAACAAAACTCTACAGACAGCCACCACCTTAAATTCTCAATCTGCGCATGCGCAAGGTTCTTGGCTTGGAAATGGAGAAAGAGGTTGTTTGTTCCTTTTATTTCTGATACTACTGCAGCGGTATTGTTAATGTAGACGATAAAGCAACCACAGAGCGACAGCACGCGAACGCAACATAATTTTGTACTGGGCGAGCAGACTACTTCCAAACCAAATTATTGCACATGTCCAAACCTGATTGAGGACCTCAGATGTGCGGTGGCTGTCTGTACAGTCTCGTCTTGAAGACTGTCCGCAACATTAGGCGTGACACACCAGGATAGAAGGCCACAATATTTCGACTAGTCTAATTAGCCGTAGAAGCATGCTTACCTACGTTCTCATCCATCACAGTGACTCCTGATGCCTCTGTCCGTCACAATAATTGTGCATTCCGAAGAACGAGTGGGGCAATTTGTTCGTTGCCAGAGTAGAGAATATTTCGAAATTATCAATTAAAATCTATATGCATCAGCTCGATTTTTAAAAAAGTAACATCAAACGCACTTATATTAATTTTCATTAATGCAATAGACGGGGAACGCGTTCCTTTTATAAAGAGTACTGCTCCCGAGCGTTCCCAGTATTAAAAATTTAGGGACACACATACTGCAAAATAAAAAGTAGGGGCACGGACCTCACTTACTATATTATTCTTACTAAATCATTGCATTTATCGTCATTGATAAACATTAGAATAAATTTAGCTCCTTCGGCTTAAAATACTTAGATGGGTCTCGCTTATTTGCACAACCTTCCGTCACATGTAAAGCATTTTTATATAGTCACTTTGGAACCAGGTACTATTGTAAGACATCCCAGGCCTCGAACCTGGTACCAGAACTATTTATTTACATGGACACATTCATTTCACATAACCACAGAAAGAGGAACATTTCCCGCATCGCGTGATTATTACACGCCAACGCTCTTACGCAAACATCACACTTAAACATATTAAGCAAAAGCAGCAAGACATGCATTAAGCTCCATAACAGACAGTACATAACGCGTGTTATATAATATTTGTATGTAATCAGGTAACTGTAAATATGTTAATAGCACAAAGATTCTTCCGGGCTGCTTAGCTGAAAACAAGGAGCTTAAACTGCATGGGCCAGCACCTTCCCCTGGAAACATGCTGACCCATGTAGTTTCCAAGCGCCTCTCTTTCCCAAAAAGGGATAAATAGAACTGACATAATAGTGAAGTTCTGTGATACATTAAGCATTCAGTTACAACCTCGACCTGAGACACGAGGACGATATCTACAGTACGTATAACAGTAGACTTCATATTAGGGAACAGGCTGACCGAAGTCAGCAGCCATAGAGTTCTCAACGAACCAGTCAGGTGAGTCTAAAGCGCTACAAGATGTAACTTCTTTCCTAAGTGAAACTTAAACTTAGTTTCTGAAAAACTCTCGTTTTCCATTTCTTTATATTGCTATATCCTTAGATCCCAGGATAAAGATCAAAGGCCCTAAATCCGTACGTGGTGGACAGCTGGGTTTCACTTTTATTCTATATTTTGCCAAAAATTTCCACTGACATTACGTGGAATGTCTGAGTTTCAAAAAGTTTCTTTGTCATTGTAACCATATTTTTAGTAGCCACCAACATCTGGACCACACTTCCAAAAATAATACTAAATAACATGGTAATGCTTCGAATTGTTCTTTTCTTTCTTTCTTTCGCTTATTGAAAGAACAGGTAACTACAAGAGTTCTTAAATTACACAGCAGATATTTTTACTGCCCTAAAGTGGAATTTCAAGCAAGATGATATACATGCATAACCAATCCAATGCAAGGGCAATCAGCGCCTCCTTCTCTTTTTCAGCCAGTAACAGAAAATTATGCCTTATATCAACAAGCAACCTCACGCGACCTGCCAAATTATTTGAAGCAAATGAATTCTTTACAGTTACAAAATGCTCCAAGCACTTTGCCGTAGTGATACAAACAACTCCCAACAGATTGCAGCAGGCTTTGCAGATATTGCCAGGCCCAGATAAACCGTAAAGTAAACATTGCCACCTGGCGACAATTTTGGAACTACCTCTAATCACAGCTCAAATGATCAGCAACGTAAAACGTATGACAGAAAGAATGCAGATTGCGACTTCTCCATTTTGACAGGTTTAGGAATTAAGACTAGAACAGATAGCAGCTAAAACCAGTAACATGTATTCAAATAATAGTAATAATAGAGGCAGAACGCAGTATCGTTCACGTCCAGGTCACCGTAATCCTTCTCGTAATTACTATAGAAATCAACATGACCGTTTTATGATAATCAGCCTAACCAATATCAAGACAGTTAACAGTTACGTAGCCAGAATGGGAGGCCTTACCGATCTAGAGGGCGCAATTCACGATGAAATCGTCGAAACTCCGGACGAAACTCACAAGTCAGTCTTCTGGTGACCCCAGAACATATGTAGCCGAAGAAGAAGATTCCGGAAGTAAGCAACATTTAAACTAAGCAAGAGGCCCACGCGATATCAGGGCCCCTCATATTCACTAAATGCATAAAGTGTTACAAGCAAGCAAAAACTAGCAAAATGCACGTACAGTATGTTACCACCAAATTATAAAATTCGCACCGCATAGCTACTATAAATGCAAAACTTTACGGTAGTGAACAACAATTAATAATAGACTCCGAATCAAATTTGAGTGTCATTGCACATGCGCAGACCTCAAAAACGCAAAAATAGTTAAAATAAAGACATCAGTTAGGGGTATTGCAAACAAAGGTGTACATTTAGACAAAGGTGTGATTTTGGATGTTACCATCGCTGGAGTAACTTCTCCACGTCCCTTTCACGTTGTTCAACATAAATTTGGTTGTCCAATATTAGGAACAGATTTGCTAATACTCTACAATACAAGGTTATCCTTTGCAAACAATACATTTAGTTTTTGTTTCAAATTGGAACCAGTAAACTTTACACATGACAAATACAACAAAGTGAGTAAGATTGTTAATGTGTACATACAAAACCACAACAAAGATAGTCTATGTTATTCTAATACTTTTTACAGACTGCAACCTCATTCGTTAGTCTCTGTACCTATAAGGACAAAAGTTAACACTGTTAATGTTGATATATTTTTGAGCCTAACAATAAACTATTACAGAAGTTCAATATTAGAATACTTACTCAAATAACATCAGGCAACAAGCCACACTCCTATATTTCTAATTTAAGCAACGAAAGTATAGTATTACATAGGAAAACAGTACTTGGAAGAATTTTTACACATTTTGAGATATAAAATTAAAAGAGGAAGCAGCATCTCACACATCTCTTCAAGCAACTATCTACTAAGAATTACATAAACGTCTTCAGGAAACACAAGTTATTTGACATTTCCAAGTTTCAAATTTCAAACGACCTAACTCCTGAGCAAAAAGCAAAAGTGGAAACACTGTTATAAGAGTTCCGCGACATATGGTGCTACAGTTCGTCCGACATAGGAATTGTTCATGGATTCAAACAGAAATTACACGTGGACAAGAGCATGAGACGCTTTGCACACACTTCTAAAAAACTACCATTGAATATATTACCAGAAATTAAGGCCCAGATTGACGACTTGTGCCAAGCTGGTGTGCTAAGACGTGATATCACTGCTTATACATCCAGTGTTGATAAGCGTTAAGAAACCATCAGGTTCATTTCGCATATGTTGTGACATGCGTACAATCAACAATATTATCCATAAACCAGCAATTATACAAGTTAGCATGAAATCTGTACTGTATAAATTAAAACTGCAGATATATGGCGAATTTAGACGTTAATAATGCATTTTATTGTTTGGAAGTTGATGAGAAGTCGCAGAAATACCTTGGTTTCAATTTCTTACCTATCGGCTCCTTTATTCTGACCCGAAATATTATGGGTTTATTATCGTCGATTAACTCACTTAGTTATGTTATGAATAGGCCTACGAGGACCTAGAATCAGAAATTGTGTTTTATGCAAATGATTTATTATTAAATAGGGATGACTTCCTTAGAGTGCTAGAAACGCTTAGGCAACTCTTTCTAAAAGTTCGAGAACTTGGTATTCGTTTATCGATACCTAAAGAGAAATTTTTCTTCTCACGTCTAACCATTTTTGGTTTCGACTTTAATCAGCAGGGAATTTTATTTCCAAAAAGATTCGATCAGCCATTTACAATTTTATACCACCTAAAAATGTGAAGTCACTCCTCTAATATTTAGGTTTATGTAATTTCGTGAGAGGGAAAATACCAAATTTCGCAGCCTTAGTTTCCCCTCTTAGAGTTAACAAAGAATTGAAAACATTATAAATGGTTGCTATCTCACCAAGGAAGTTTTTTAGCTTTGAAGAAAGCATTAATAAATTCTTTAGCAATGGCACATTACTGCCCAAACGCAGCAACTTGAGTGTATTGTGATACCAGTCAAAACTGCCTGGCCGGTGGAATTTTTCAACAAGATCCAACTACCAAGCAATGGGGGTTGTATTTACTTCATATCAAATAGACTCGAGCGGAATATATCCCGAGTTCTACAGCGGCAACATTTATATCCTTCCAGCTATATGCGAAGGTAGTCGTTATCTCATATCCGAAGTAGTACCGGATATTAGCGCAAAAACAATATACAACTTTATTTACAACAAATAATATTGAGATTTGGTATACCTTTGAATTTGGAAAGTGACAGGCATGTCATTTCGCAGTGCTTACTACATAGAACTATGCAACCCTATGGGAATAACTCCATATAAATGTCTAGCTTATCAACACAGTGCAATAGGAATTATTGAGACTATACATCATTTTATTAAAACAATGATTAAAACAAGAATGCTTGAACAAGAAAACGACCATCGTACTTGGGACGCCCATCTAGAAGAGTACGTGCATTAGATCAATCAATCTATAAAGTCTTCAGTGGTCTATTCTGTCAATTGCATAGCGCTGGGTTTCCATCCGAGAGATAGTAGACAGCAAATTTGATATGGTTTTGAAACACCAGATAATATTACTGGTCTTCGAAATATGCGACACGCATATTTCTAATGGTAACTAAGACAATTGGTAACTAAGAACCTTCAACTTGACCATGAAAAACAGAAGAAATTGTGATAAAATGCACCGACAACATGAATACCAAATCAGACAATAAATCTTAGTCTATAACCCATCCTTCATAAAGGCAAACGCTAAAGCGTTTACTTATCCATTTCAAGGACCTGGTACTATCTTAAAGAAGCTCCATAACAATGCATATCAGATTAAAATAAAGGATAAACGTGGAAATTGGATCATAAATGTTGCGATTTAAAGGTTACGTAGTTACTATCAAGATATACACTATTTAGAGCGATATGGCCACGAACAAACAACAACAGACGAATAAAACAACAATTTGTTCTACTTTTTTAAAAAACAACAAACGATGATGAAACGCAGCCAGTAGTATTACTCTAAACATGGAACATTTCTTTTCAATAATTCTAGTCCTTTCACATGGTGATTCGAAAAAAAACAGTCGAGTTATTCCTGACTTTAAAGGAATATTAATTTGACTAAGCACTGGAGATAATACCATGCTTCCCATACTTCCCCCAGCTTTTTTTGAATCACTTATCGATCCGACTATTTTATTTTTAAAGAACGCTCCCCATCTCTAGAGAAATATTTTATTGTATTAGAGATTCTTTTCATAAAAGAAATATACGTTGAGCTAATTCTTTTCTTTAGCTCACGTCGATTCTTTTCTTTAGTCCACAGCACTACATTTTTTTAAAAAAGGACTCCAATTTTACATTATATATAAGGTATTTTTGCTAATTGTCTCCTTTTCTTATATATATATATATATATATACACATATATATCCATACTGTATATATATATGTATGTATATATTACTGAGCTCCTGCGTAGCCTAGTCGGTAGCGCGGTCGACTTCAGTGCTAGTGGTCCCGGGTTCGATTCCCGGTGGGGGCTCAAAAATGTTGGTGTTGACCCAGCATCGTGAGGACAATTGGGGAGCTGCTGTAAATAAAAGACAGTGGCGTTCACAGTGTGAGCTTCGGCTCTCCTCTCCCAACCCGTCTGGTCAGCGTGGGAGCAGTAGACCAACTCCTCCCTTCGGGGAGAGGCTTCATCCACTAGTGGATTGAATATGGCTGTGATTTATTATTTTTTGTATATATTACTACGCATAGTATAGTTTATTGTATCGCAGGCGACGCAATATTTATCTATATAATTTTTAGTTTTGTACGTACTACATAGGACATTAATACGCTGACCTTTTTTCTTTAATAGAGAACACTTAACGTATATAATAGTAGATTAAGGTTAAGTAGTCGCCGACATACGGATATTACTTTTTTCTTCTCTCCTTTTCGTTTCCGTTAATGTCACAATGCGACGCGTTTATTCAAAACACAACCAACGATATGTGTTTACTTACAAGCATAAACGCACGATGAAGAAAAGAAATAAATACTTGAGTATGTAAATAAATTTACGAAGTACATTTACCTTAATAGAAACATCACTTTAGGCGATATATACGTTACCAGAACTGGCACATACGTGTACGTAAATCATCGAATCCTATATCGAGGCACTCATAAAACCTGCGTACTACAGCTTCATTTTCTTCAGAAAAAACTTCACGAAGCACCTCCTAGTTTCCGATTACAAGTACACAAAATCGGGCTATCTCTTCGTCAACAATGCATGACTGCACTCTAGCTTTGTAGTCCGCCATTCCGTATCCGGAACACAAGTAAAACCTTCTCGATTAATAAGCATTACGGTGGATAGTAACTTGATACCTCTGAGAGCATTCTCACATATTACCTACATAAGCGGATGGCCGGTAATATCATAAAATGCACTATTAGTAGTAGGTAGTAATATAAGATAATATTCAGCAGGAGACTTTCCTCGTACTTTTTATTTAATGTTAAGGTGTTATACATTTATTTAAGCAAATATTTAGACAATAGTTTATAAACAAACGCCAAGACTTGCCTTTTCTCTTTCTTTTAGAGTAAAAGAACCAAAATGGAATACGTATTTATAATAGCTGTATCCATAAAAGTAAGAGCATTGTCCAAAGGAATAGTCCCCAACGAATTTCATGAGATAATCCTCACCTAAATTGGAGCTATCCTCACTAACAAGGGCCTAGCAGTAAATTCTCATACTGACGAATATAATGCCGTTCGATGTAATCTCAACCATCAAAGAAGGTACCCTTCTAAAGAAAACTTTATCGCTTGCAGTGAGATAAGACAAGAGATCAAGAACATTGGAAAAGCTTTCATTCGTAATATTGAAAACACCATCCTCTGCCACTTCAAGATAGATATCAGGGACACAAACAATTTCTTGTGCAAATAGCACACGTAACAAAAGAAATTTCCTTTCCTTTCTTTCGGGAATAGGATCCTTCGGGCTTTCCGTGGCCAATTTCTTCCAGCAACGTCGCTTAACCTCTTCAGTGCAGCAGCTTAGACAACAGGAGAATTCATTAACTACAGAAATCAATAATATGAAAGACAGTTTTAACCAGGAAATCACAATTGTCAAAAATGTGGCTTTTAAAATAATGAGAGCATTTTTAGGGATGCAAACCAAAATATTACAAAGTTTTTGCCAATGGGCACAAGAGACATGTAAACTCTCTGCATTATATGCCCATTACCTAGTCCAGAGAGAAATAATACAATTCATGTCCCAAGTCTCAACAAACAAACTTTCTCCACACATTTTGGCAGAGGATCAAGCTCTGAAACTTACATCTGAACAACAACTCTTAAGGGACACAATATATAAATACGACTTAGAACTACTGTACACAGTTTCTGAAACTTTTTTTTGTTTCTTTTAACTTTCTACCAAAATCTTTGTCATTCTTATGCAAATTTCAATAATTAAAGCAACCTCCATGGTTACACTACAGGAAGTCACAAATTTGGGATTTTTATATCAGAAAATACAAACATCTCTTTCTCTCTCTCTCTCTTTTTGTTTTTACAGCTGGCAATGAATTTCTTGAAATTGAAGAACAATTTTGATCTTTTGAAAATTTCCTATATGTATGCAAGCCGCATAGTTTCCGTAACTCGCAAAAGGTCAGCTTCATAACTGAAATTGTACACAATAATATATTTACCTCTTGTCAACTTCAAACCTTCTATACCAACGCAAACTATATATATATAAATACATAGTTGCTGGCATTTTAATTTCATGTTTTGTTCCTTTTCATAGGACCTACAAATCTGAAACCGGAAATAGCAAGCCATACGAGAACACTAGTAATGGCTCAATATTCTTCCACTATAACGAATTCGAACATATTATTTTTAAAGATATGATTTTACCATCAAAATTGCAAATCCAAACAGCAGCTCAACATTTGATTCTAAATAATACAGAAGTTTTACCTTAACTAGTAGAGAATTCCACAATTAGACAATTAGATAAATAAACCGAACAGCTAAACTCCATTAAAATTCAAAACAACATATACAACCTTTAGAGTTCGACTTAACATATACCAATATATTAATAATTATACTTGTGGGAGTTATATTTCTTACAGTAACTGTAGCATTACGCTGTACATTTCATATGATGTATAAAGAAATTAAAGCACTAGAAAATAGTAGTCATTAAGTCTTTTTTATCTTCTCTATTAATTTCAGAGAAGGATGTCAAATTGCAATAATGACCTTGGCTATATGCTTAGCATCCTCAATAATCATTTTAGCCTTTATATTTACAAAACTTTGTAGATTTAAGAGATACAGGAATAGTAAAATAGACCGATCTCAAATTCAACATGCAGGAATAGCCTTTATCTTTTTTACCTGATACTTCTCTCCAGGAACAGCATACTTATGATGTTCCTTCCAATACTTCTATAGACGATAAATACTTATATGAAACACCAATTGCTATACCTTTAAACGACGGCCAGCTATCTTCGTCTAAAACTACGATTTTGACAACTTTGACAACTCCTAATCCAAAAATCTCTCTTGAGAGAAAAGAGAAAACCAGTATCGTAATTTCACAGCCTAGAGTACCCTAAAATCCTATATTTTCTCATTGGCAGACATGTCACAAAGTCAACTCATATCTATGATCGTATGAAAGAAAAGCGTTCACGCTCACACTTCTAAAAGACTCATCCCACTTACAATGGACGACCATCTTTACTCTATCTCCACGGACCCATACTTGGAGCAAGCAGCAGAAGAGAAACAACTTCATCATCAAGTTACCCCAACGTAGAACATAGGACATGACCGGAAGAACCAGCAGCCTCTACCGATTCCCTCCCACCCCCCACACACACACATGATACAAACTCCATCAAAGCAGCATCGAAGTTTTACAGTGTCTACTACATATTATTTTATTTTTCTCATATGTTTTTTTATTTTTTATTACATAGTGTGGTGATAGTGTTTATATATATATATAATAAATCACAGCCATATTCAATCCACTAGTGGATGAGGGCTCTCCCCGAAGGGAGGAGTCGGTCTACTGCTCCCACGCTGACCAGACGGGTTGGGAGAGGAGAGCCGAAGCTCTCACTGTGATCGCCACTGTCTTTTATTCACAGCAGCTCCCCAATTGTCCTCACGATGCTGGGTCAACACCGAAATATTTGAGCCCCATCGGGAATCGAACTCGGGACCGCTCGCATTGAAGTCGAGCGCGCTACCGACTAGGCTACGCAGGAGCTCATATATATATATATATACGACGTATTATATTCTTTTTATGGTGATAGTGGTGAAAGTGAAACAATATGAAATTTATTTCCTTTTTTATCTCGTATTAGTATGCCAACTGGTGAAGGTACTACATCCTAGTGATATGGTGGATGTGTATATGTGCTAAACAGTGAACAACGAATTTCGCATAAACTTACGTATATATGAAATTCTCCTTCGATGGAGGCGCGTAAGGAATCCCAGGACTCGAACCTGGTACCAGAACTATTTATTTACATTGACGCATATACATATCACATAACCACAGCCAGAGGAACATTTCTCGTATCGCGTGATTATTCCACGCCAACGCTCTTACGCAAACATAATACATAAGCATATTAAGCGAAAGCAGCAAGACATCCATTAAGCTACATAACAGACAGTATATAACGCATGTTATATAATATTTGTATGTAATCAAATAACTGTAAATATGTTAATTCTTCCGGGCTGCTTAGTTGAAAGCAAGGAGCTTAAACTGCATGGGCCATCACCTTCCCCTGGAAACATGCTGACCCATGTAGTTTCCAAGCGACTCTCTTTCTCAAAAGGGGAAAAGCAGAACTGACAAAATAGTGAAGTGCTATGGAACATTAAGCATTCAGTTATAACCTCGACCTGAGACACGAGTTTCATAACTACAGTACGTATAGCAGAAGACTTTTTATTAGTGAACAGGTTGACCGAAGTCGAGACTTCAATGAACCAGTCCGGTGAGTCTAAAGCGCTACAAGATGTAACTTCTTTCCTAAGTGAAACTTAAACCTAGTTTCTGAAAACCTCTCGTTTATCATTTCTTTATATTGCTATATCCTTAGATCCCAGTATAAAGATCAAAGGTCGCAAAAGCCATACGCTATATCCACTTTTGTTACTTTTGAGGAAAAGCAATGTTAAAGTTCGATGTTGCATTTGTCTGTATAAAATTCATTTCATTTATAAGATTTCTAGCCATTTCGAGGTTGTTTGTGAGATATTATTTTTGTGGTAGATGCCCTTCAGTACAAGGTCTTTGACTACAATGTTAACTATTTTGCCAAAAGTGAACATAGTACCATATAGTTCCAAGGTGACTATATCTTGTTTCTCCCAATAACTTAAATCAATTACTCCCATGATGTTAAATAATCCATGGAGTTACTCCATCAGAA
>JAGDQP010043753.1:3469-14489 GCA_022664845.1 Lepisma saccharinum | reverse complement strand
ATAATAATAATAATAATAATAATAATAATAATAATACAATGTTTTAATATTTTTGTAACCTACATATCTTTACGGAAATTACTTTTACGTATGTAGAAAATACTTTTATGCACACAAGGTCACAAGGAGTGTAAACAATGTGTACAAGAAGAGGAGTACATTCGTAAGAAATAAAGGATATATAGTCTTAAGAAATAAAGGATCCAGAGTCTTAAGAAATACAGGCTCTACCGTCTTAAGAAATAAAGCCTCTACCGTCTTAAGAAACAGATGATCTGAACATTTCTTTGACTCTGATAAAAATCGAATCCAAGCAAATATGGTGAAAATAAATTTAAAACACGAGTTCTTTTAATTATCTGTAGATGCCACGTGCTAAATTTCACTGAAATCTGAGATGTTGGGCTGGATAGTTTGCATGATTTGGCGTGAAATGACCGTAGCCTATGTTGGAAGCACTATTGTTATTGTTTGAAAGGAATTTAAAATTCAGATATTCTAATTTGTAACAGTTCCGTTCTTCCAGAATCAAATTCTTGATTGTTTGTTCCCTGATTTCCCTTTTGTTTCCTGAAATTATTCCCAATTTCATTTTAACCTTAATTCTTTATGCTATCTCAAACACTTTTGTTTCCCTTTGATTGACGGTGATTGTGTTTTGTCATTTAGCTTCTGCATGTAGAAGCAATTACAAAAGAAGACGACGAAAGCAAGCATCTTCATCACTTCCCTTCCTTCTCGTTGTGTTCGTCGAAATACTTTGCCTTTCCTTCCAGACAAGAAGTGAGAACAGATGATTTCTACTGCAGTGCGCCAGTAATGGAACTCCTGTGGCTGCTTGACGGCGGAGTCTTTCCTCAACACACTCACACAAAGACTGACTGTGAACACCACAGCGTGAGTGATTACCTTCGAGTGAGGGCGTACATTTACACCGAAAATATTCAGTCCTTTTTTCTTCAAATTTTGCTAGCAAACATTTTTTTTATTTTTTCTGATATTCTTTTGTAAGATGTTTCCACAGCTTCGCTCTTTATCTTTCACCATCATCAATAGAAAAGAGATCCATTCTACGAGGACCTTGAAGATGAAACCAAATAACCATACAATAAAGTTTATGAATGAAGAAGTCAATCTCTGTTCGTGACGTATGATAATACATTCTTTAAGATAAAAACGTCTTCTGTCAAAACTTTTTCAATACTGTTCTCAAGGACTGTAAGCTGTACGACAGACAAAATGATGAATATTTTTGGGCGAGCTTCATCATCATTGATTTTCTTTTGCAGACAAGGACGAGCTCTTTACAACATTTCCCCCCAATTTCAACTTCTCTTTCAGTTATCATTTTATTCTTCAAAACGTTAGTCAATTTTAGTTCTTTTTCATTACAAGAAAGAGAAAAGAAATAAAGTTAAGAATAGCAATAATAATGGATGTCTTCAGAAAAAAAAATATTTTCTCTGAACCTATGAATAAAAATGCTATAGATAAATTGACTGACTGGAGTATTGTATTGAATTGAATTACATTGAATTGTGGTCTTTAAGTATCTTTGTTTCAGGTCGGGATATAGTAGGAGAGAGAATATGGGAAGTTGACCAGCGCCTTGTTTGAAGGTAGCATCCCGGCATTAGCCTAGTGTGACCGAGGGGAAAACGTAGTGTAACCTTGGTATTGATGGCAGTCCATTGGATTTGATCTCAGGACCTTCCGAAATGCGTAGCCTAATACTCTATCAATTGAGGTATAGTCACTCTGTATACGGAATATTGTGTTATAGTGAATACAGGGGTCTACGACAACTGATCTCACGAAAACTTGTACTGTGAGAACTCGTCTCCTATGACAACTCGCATCGCAACATCTCCTCAGTACGGTATCCTATCTCACAACGACTCGTTCCCCGTCACAATTTGACCTATGATCATTCGTCACCAGGACAACTCGTCTCACAAGAATTCGTTTCGAAGGAGCGATATGTCGTAGGGACGAGTTACCATTGGGATAAGTTTTCGCTAGATAGGCTATCGCAAAGGACGAGATGAAATAGGAACGAATTATCTTTGGATCAGTTGTCATGGAGAGAGATGATGTAGGGACTAGTTGTATATTGGTAAAATGTTTAATTGCATTTTGTAAATTATCTTGATAAATATACACTGAAGTGCCAAAAGTCATCGGATAGCTGGTGGAACTAATTGACGGCGCGGTAACATTGCGGAAAAACCGGTCGAACTGCGCGAATCAGTTACAGGGTGGTCAGTTGGACTTCTGTGAGTGCAGTGAAATTTCGTGTACCCTGCTGATGGCAACTCGACAAAAATTATCGGCGTTTGAGCGCGGGATGATAATTGGTGATATAGACGAATGGGGCATGCGAGTTTGGTAGTCGTCCGAACATTGAACTTTTCTCGCTCTACAGTATCAAGGGTGAACCATGAGTACCGCACTGGAGGCATTACAATCCATAAGAGATAAGGCAGTGGCCGCTCACGGGTGCTGAATGACCGCGATCGGCGACATCCGAGCAGAGTCGTCCAAGCAAACAGACAAGCAGATCTGACAGCAGAAATTAATGCAGGACATCCAAGGAACGTGTTTCAGAGGTCAGTGCAGCGCAGTTTGGTCTCCGTGGGATATCGCAGCCAAAGACCGACACATTTTCAGCTACTAATTGCTGCCTATCGGCGGCAACGACTCACATGGGCTCCGGAACACGTGGATTGGGCCTCTGAGGACTGACAAAGTGTAGCGTGGTCAGATGAGTCACGTATCCAATTGGTACGCTAGGATGGTAGGGTCCGGGTGTGGCACAGACCCCATGAGGCCACGGACCCAAGTTATCATCAAGGCACGGTGCAAGCTGGCGTTGGTTCCGTCATGATGTGAGGCTTGTTCACCTGGCATCGTTTCGTTCGTCTTATCCGCTTCAACCGGACATTGACCGGTTAGCTCTATGTTCAGTTGCTTGGTGACCATCTCAAGCCCTGTGTGGACTTCGTGTACACTGTGAACAATGGGATTTTCCAGGGGGACAATGCGCCAGGTCACCGGGTCGCAATAGCAACTTCCAACGCATGATTTGGCCCCCTGGTCGAACGAACACATGTGGGATATCATCGAACGGGCTATTCGTGCCCGTGCAACCTGCAACAATGACGAAATTGCGGACGGCAATCGAGACTGCATGGCTGCACATTCCTCCAGCGGACTACCAGCGACTTGTCGCATCCCTGTCACGTCGAGTTGCTGCACTTCGTTGTGCACGTTATTAGATAAGTATTCCATGACTTTTGGCACTTCAGTGTATATTTATACTTCTACGCTGTACATTATATACTCTTACGATTATAGATCTATACTCCTACAATACTAGAGATGGCCAAACGGATCCGCATCTTCGCATCCGGATTCGAGTTTCGGATAGCTGGGGCATGGACACATCATTGTAGTCTTTCTTAATTCGTATTTTGGGGGATTTTTTCGGCTACCAAACGATAAGTAATTTTGGAAAGTTCAGAGGGTAAAGAGGAAGAGTAGGCTCAGAGAGAGAGAGAGAGAGAGAGAGAGAGAGAGAGAGAGAGGGAGAGAGAGAGAGAGAAAGAGAAAGAAAGGGAGAGAGAAGAAGAAGAAATTGCTGAGTCGTGCATGGATTGCAAGACTAAAACTGTAGAAACCAGTCATATAATATTCGGTCACTAATACATATATTGGAGTGACACCCCCTTTTAAGCGTGCAGGGATGTAAAAAATACGAAACTCTTTTTCCAGATTCATTTGCTTTGAGAAGTAAAAGATGTATTTTAGAAAAAATAAGGACGTTAAAAATATTTCTATCTACTTCTTTTGGACAAGAAAACAATAACAATCAACTACACAACTATCTCTATAAAATATATTTTTCGTGTTTCAGACACATTGAATTAAATTGGCTTTATTTACGACATTTTGTCATTTTCGGCTCAGGCCGGGATGATGTAGGCATTGTCATTTACCATACTGGCATCGCAGTTTCTGATTCATCATAATAACGAAGTCAGAGTACTGGGTTTTTGAATGTGCGACCGAAATGGCACGAATCCATTGGATCGGATATCCGAAAGCCCGAAGATCCGGATTTCGGATCCGAGTTTTGTTTATCCGGATCCGGCTTTCGGATATCCGAATCCTTTTGGATCTGGATCTGGCCATTTGTAATATATATACTTACGCTATATATATGTATATACTCATACCATTATATATCTATACTCTTACAATTATACTACTACGATTATCTTCTTCTAAATTGCGAGAAGTCTTCGCTTCTCTCGTCTTCGGTTATAGTTTGTAAATTCTGCAGCTGGAATCGAGTCTCAAACCCCACAGTAGACAGCTGCAGAATTTACAAAGTATACCCGAAGATGAGGAGTTCTGTCGAAACGTAGTAGAAAGTACGAATTTAGATATCACGAAGACAATGGACAAAATCCACAACAAACGTTATCAATAGCTTTCCGACAAGGACTAGTTGCCGTAGAGGACGAGTTTTTGCGAGACCAATTCACAGAGTCGAATTGTCATGGGAAAAGTTTTCATGAAACCAGTTGTCGTGATTCTAGAGAAAAAAAATAATAAATAAATTCTAAGAATAAATAATTATAAGAAATTTCGTCTTCGATTCAACAGTTATTATGAGTTTTAAACTTAACCTGAACTGCAATTTAATGCTTGTGAGAGAGAGGGTTTCTTTAGTTTTTGCAATATACATAAGAAATAATCTGACAAAGCTTAAGATACAAAATCGTGGGGGCAGAAAGGATTTTTGTCCATTGAAGGTTTTGAGCCTTCCCCCTCATTGACAGTTTGTTAGGATAGAGAGAACAGATTTATTGAGTGTGTTTATTTTCATATTCTCCCCTTGAACTTTTGTATGCGTTTACATATGACAAATTTTAATTAATATTTTTCACGTAGTAGACCTTCGAATCATCATGTCTTTAGCATTCTAATTTCGTATCAACATATAAGCTAGACGACCACATTGTCTTTGTGCATATTCCCTTCTACGTTGAAGGTGAAATTAGAGATATAATCTTTCCCAAAACCACGCAGATACCCTCTTCTATAAAAAATTTCACATTGCCTCGGACCTTACATGCATTTGCCCATTATATCCACAGCAGCACCTATTGTTTTAATAGTGCCCTTGTAAGAACATAAACCGAGAGGGCGTAGCTTAGTTGGTAATGCGTCCGGCTTAACAATCGGAAAGCCCTTAGAACGACCCCAGAGGCTGTCCATCCTGACTGAAGTATTTCCAGGATTTTCCCTTGGTCACACTAGCCAAATGCCGGTATGGTACCTACAAACCATATCGGTCCTGGCTGATTACCTTCCAACATCCTCTTCCCCCAGTCTATCCCGACCTGAGACCAGAGTTACCCAATGTTAATAAAGGAATGAAAATATCAATGTTAACTTTCTTTAAGCCCCTTCCAACCGTTTTAATCATTACACTGCCACAATATCTATCATTCTTCCCGAAATAGTACGTGTAAACATTTGAAAGCTTAGGCTAGGGAGAAAATAACCTAAAGTGTTTTCCCTAAACTGGAACTGGACCGATTTCGCACGTTAGCAAGATTTCGGTCTCAGTTATCAAGAAAACAGGTAGAAACTTAAAATATGTTGTATTTGATAACCACTTGTTTCTCTATAACTTACTGTCAGTTGTGTGGAATTAATTCTGCAAGAACGTCTTGCGTTGTAACCGGAAGATCCTGGGATTGAAATTCACATTCTTTATGTTGGACTCTAGTTTTTATCAGCCATATAAAGGTAATACCTGGATATTACCTTAACCCTTTCGGTTGATTGATTGAATTGTTATTAATGTCCTAAGCGAGATGAGATGGTGATCTTCTAATGATAGGATCTACAGGTTTTGGTAAAGTGAGCTCTGAACTTTGTTCAATAGAGGAACGGAACTAGAACCCGCAAGAACACTCGCAGAATGCAACCGTGCTAACCTCTAGGAAAACGCTTTCTGTCCACAAAATAAAGTAATTAATTTTTGTTAACAGTTAGAGGCTGAAGCTTAAAGACTGTATAAAGCCAGTAGAAATAACGTTTTAATAATGTGACTTTTTTTTTCTTTTTTGTAGATGTTCTTCTAGCTTATTTTTTTCTACAATATGCAGTATTTATTTTCGATTTTGTCTTTATTTAGGTAACAGTTTATCGGTTTCTGCTAATGCTAGGGCAACTATAACTTTCCAGTAAGCTTACCTGACTGGACCTTCCGTAAGTTTGAGGTAAGCTTGCTTGGAAACGTTTACTGGTAGAGGCAAGTCCTCAGAATGCCGAGCGAGAGTTATAAAAACATATCGAGTGAGAATGTAAAATTCCAGAAATATAGAACTTTTACATTAAATAAATTTGTAAGAGTAAAATTTTAAAAAAGAAAAGATTTATAACGAAATTTCGATACGACGTTTTCGAATTCTTTTGTTCAAATATGCTACGAATACGGACATTTTTTTTTTACTCAATGAAAAGGAAATGGTCAATAAAATAGTTCTTTGAAAGAGGTTTATCTGTAATCATCCGCTATTAATGGCCTCATTACGAGTGATAGAAACCCTTGTAGATTCTGAACAATTAACCAAATGAAACGCTAGTATTTCGTAGAAGAGAAGAACGTTTTGAATTGGTTCTTTCAATTCGGAATCCTTGCAACACTGTTGACTTTGAGTGAAGATTGCTGTTATCAAAGTAAAGATACTTTTACATTTAAAGAGATCTTCAGCGACAACACTGGATGAAGTAGAATCCTTTGTTCAATTGTGTATAGGTGTTTGTGTGTGTATGTGTGTGTGTGTGTGTGAGAGAGAGAGAGAGAGAGAAAGAGAGAGAGAGAGGATTAAGGACTTCTCTGCAGTCATGCTGTGGTCGCAGGGGCCAGTTGCGGATCAAAATAGCAAAAGGCAAGAGCATTCTATTTCTGGAATGGGGGGACTGCTTTTAGACGATTGCTTTTCCCTGGGCTCGATTCCCGTACTCTCACCTTTGCGGAACGATCGTGGTAGAATGAAGGAAATGAAAGAGAAAAAAACAAGTGAGAATCAAACCGCGGAAAGTGAAGGAGAAGGTGAGGTATCGAAGAAACAGTAAGGAAAAAGAGGACGCTGAATTCGTATTCAAAATAAGCTCGTTTTCTCTCGAGTGCAGATAAATGTTCACAGCAATGTATTTTGCATTACATTTCTCTCTTTAGCGAGTAAATTTTGCAAGGAAATGGAAGAATGGCAATATTATTAATATCATATTTCTTGTATAAATAGTTTTGTTTCATGTGAGTGACATTTAACCGGAAGTGACGTGTCTTATTGTATTATCGCCGCTAAAAACACATAAAGGCACTAGTGAACAAAATGCGATTTTGAGATGATTTTTATAGTGAGTTGTTGAAAACTTGTACTTTTATGACACAGTCTGGCGTATGTGATGCTAAGATATTTCTTTGCTTTCTTAGAAAGTTTATATTTTGAGAAACTATTAAAACAATAAGTAGAACTGACTTCGCTTTTGCTCTCCTGAAAAGTTTATAAAAATCACTTAGCCTTGTATATGCTTTTGTTGGCGTTATATGTACTTAAATATCACCGCTCTTTTATTTTCTTGTTATATACAAGATCAAGCTGAAATACAGTCAACTCAAAATTACAAGGAAACGAATAATATGTAAAGTTATGTACAGGACAAAGCTCTTTTAATTATTTTTAAATTTAAGCAGGCAGCTATGACTGAAGTCCAACACGTGTCTGAGTGATGTTCCTCAGCGAGCATTCTTCCTGTGGACCGAAGCTACATGGGTTTTGTTAGTCTAGGTACCTTTCTTACACAAGACAAAAAGACCTTGGCGCTAAGCAGACAACACGTATTGATTAGTTTGCACATATTTACCTAGGTATATCCACCTATTAAAAAAAAAGGTTAACACTAAGGCTAATGAGGTTGTATGACAATGCAATAATAAAAAAGGAAAAAAAAGAAATAAAAAAATCAAGAGTACTTTATAATTATAAACTTTAGAGGAGTCTCTTTTGTCAGCTATCATATTACAGTATGAGTAAAAATAGAACATACAACTGTTAGAAAATAAATTAGAAACCAATTATTATTATAAATAACTTTATTTCCAAAAAATATAAGTAAATTTGTCGTAACTCACTGTAGCTTCTAATCAGATGTTTGGGAATGGAAGAACCTTTTGCAGCAGTTGTGAGATAATAAAATTTCCTTGTGTTGTGCAAGGGTACATTGAAACTTAATCTTTTTATAAAATAGGTACTTTGTATTGTATTATCTAAGATCCTACCAATAAATTTTATGTAAATATTTTCTCTCCTTAACTCGAGAGTTCCTAAATTAATTGTTTCACATCAGTGTTTATAATTATAATTAAAATACCGTAAATTAAATTTATAACATGGTATTCTAATAAACATCTTTTGTATTGATTCTATTGGTTCTTTGAAGTCATTCCAAACTAGAGTGCAATATTCTAATTTTGGTCTCATACAATTTTGTACAATTTAATGTAAATATCCGTATTCATAAATCCATTCCATTGGTTATTAATGAACTCCTATCATTTTTCTTGTTTAACCTGTCATCTTATGAAATATATTTATTAAAACTAAGACATGCATCATGCCAGGTTTCTGATTGTGTTAGCTTTCTCTATCTTTATATTATTATTTATATACTCACTAACATAATATCGAACTGTATTATCATAAATTCATTTATACCAATTTTGTACCTCGTACACAACATAACAATCTCTCTAGATCTTGAAGGAGTTAATTACAATTTCCATTATTAATTTTCTATATATTTTTAGATCATCTGCATATTATAACAAAGATGATTTTTAAATAATATTACATATATGATAGGTAAAGATATTAAAGAGTAAAGGACCCAGGGGAGAACCCTGTGGTATACCATTTTGAACGATCGCCATATCGGATATCAGGTTTCCTATTTTCATCCCATAGGTTCAATTCGATAAATAGCAATGTAATTAGGTTCGAGACCAACTTTTACTGGTTTACTCAATAAGATTTGATGATTGACGCTATCGAAAGCTTTTGCAAAGTCAATATAAATAACATCACATTAGCGAACATCACCAATAATAATAATAATAAATATTTATAGGACGCGATCATTTGTGAAGGAAGGTCAAGATCAAGATTTCTTGTACTAAAATGAGTTTTCCATAATATTGAAAGGATCCCAAGTTCAATCCTGGTGGGAATATAACTGGTTCAGAATCTCTTTAAACTTGCAGGCACCTTTCTTAGGCGTTAACACGTTCTCCATCCGATCCAGGGTAATAGCAAACGACCACCTGGTTCACCTTGGTTAGAGATCTTCGAACTCAGAAACCCGCTTCCGATTCATCATTAAGAAGAAAATGTTTTTTTTATAGTAAAAAAAAAAAAGAGATCCCTGTACGGTAATCAAAGTTGCTCTCCTTTCGGAGTTATCTTTATGAAAATTTAGCCTTATTGCATGCAGATGCAAGAAGACTCATTTATCATTAAACTCGGTAGTTGGTGGAATACTGTCACTTCACAAAACACGAGTGCAGAGGCTGTGAGTGACATGAAACATGAGATAAGTTAAGAGCAGAAAGTTTAATGAATGATAACAAAACATCAGAGGAAGTAAATTTTATCTTGCTCCTTAATTGCCATTTGAGGAGATCAGATTGTCACTTCCTTCATGGTCGTGTTTTTTTTTTTCGATATTGATAGGATTCACAAAATGATTAATTTCAGAGGTCTTTAGCCCAGTATGGAGAGATAGGAAATTTACAATTTCATACTTATAATTATGTTAGCCAAATGCCTGTATAAGGACTTGATTAAGCATATCTTGTAGTCTTACATTTTAGGCATGATTACAGCCAAATTCATTTTGCCTATTTTAGTTTTTAATGTCCATATGCAAACATAATGTTTGTACTAAAAATCTGTTTCTATGCTTTATAATCAAACTTGTACTATATCTTCACTACTAGACTTTTCCTTTCCTTTCGTTCCCATTCCTTACTTTACCATTCTTTTTCTTTCCTTTCCTTTACATTATTTTATTTTATTTTCTTTATTTTTATTAAAAGTTACTATACTTTCAGTTCAGTTTCGAGAAATGTACCTTAACCAATACTGCCAAAGGTGAACAATTCTCCCATTGTATCTCATAATACTGTATCAAGAACTTTTTTTTTTGCAGTTATATAAAAACCTACTAAAATATGTCTCACGTTTATTAAAGCGTGATTCGAGATTTCTTTCTATTACATGACTAATTGTTTATCAAAGTTTCACATGCTCAATTCGTATTATATTTTTTGCCTTTGAAATATTTATTCCTTTCCTTTCAGATTTTTAGTTTTATTTTCTATCTGTTTATTTTCAAGATTTTAGTATCTATTTACCTGCTGCATATTTTTAGGGTTTTCATACTTGCTTGTCTACTAGTGTTGAGGGTAGGGTGGCCAACCGTTCCCGGTTACTCGGGACCGTTCCGGTTTGGACCCCCAAAAGTCCCGCGTCCCGTAAAAATTCCAGAAAATGATTAAACAAAGTGGAAAGTGATCTACTGTTTTCGCGTGTTGATAACATATAATCTACCATTACAGGATGACAGGTATGCCGTGTTTCTTATAAAGCTGTTGGTCTTCTGGAAATGATTCTAAATTACGGTCAGAAATGGCTCCCTAGAAGTTTTTCCAGCTGTAAAAAATTGAACGGGAAATACTTTTTTCGTGGGTTCACATTCCTTTATATGTTTAGGATATACCTTGTTATTGTCAAATGTAATTAACATTTTATCTTGGAACAGTATTTAGGGTTCATAAATTTGCATTTACACGGGAATCAATTAAGTCAATCCATGAGTAAAATTGATTCTACTAGTGTTAGTTAGAAGGGACACAGGTTTAAATATTTAGTGTACC
>JAGDQP010043752.1:0-10935 GCA_022664845.1 Lepisma saccharinum | reverse complement strand
GCTTTCAAGTAAAGAAAAATTGTTCTCAAAAGCGTTTTTTTTTTCTAAACATCTAGCGAATTTCTTTAAGTTTAGTGAGTGAGTAGTGGGCAGTCTTGGCAACATGGTTTGAATTCGTTAACTGAAAAAAAATGACAGAGGAAATTTCAAAACTGTATTTAAAAGATTGGAATTGTGGCGATAGAAACTAACTTATTTAGAGAGGTAATCAGAGTTAGGAAAAAGGGGTTTGTAATAGACAATCTTGTGAGGACCAAAAGAGAATAGGCTCTGCCTAAAACCTATTTGAAATTATGCTACGGTTTCCAAAATGCAGGTATTGTTTCAGGTCTTACAGTGAGAGATCAATATTAGAACTTAACGAGTGTTTTCTTATTCAAAATTGTCAGTAGATGTCAGATAAGTTCAAGGAAAGATAGTTCGTAAAATTTAATTTGTTGGACTACAAATTGGATTCATGGTAACGAGCGTAAATGCAAAATTTTGAATTCCTGAAACACGTTTGAGAAATATTTAAAAATATTTTGTAAAAAGAAGTATTTACAAATATGCTACAGAGTTTTGCATTATCTTGATGACATTTTTATTTAAAAACTAAAAATTAAAAGTGCATTTTAGAGTATATAAATCGCATATATGTATTATTAATTTTTAAAATGGTTGTATGTGGAGTTCACATAAAAGATGAAGAATTCTCATACAATCCATCTTAGGTAATATTCAAGCAATAAACGATGATTTTAATCTTATATTGAGATTTGGGTATTTGTGGTACACAGTGTTTTTTTTTTTATGAAGTTACATCTCTATACCTTTGCCAATATTCAGTTCTACTAATGTATTTAAATGTTTTAAAAATTTAAGGGACGTCAAATATACAGGAAAGTTTTGATACTACATTTGAGGAGCAAACAAGCAAAAGCACTCAAGTCAATTTTAGATAAAGAAGGATTGTTCGTTCTAAGACCTGAATGAAGGGTTACACTAAATAATACGAAGCAATTTTCTGATAGAAGTAATTATCCCATCGTAATATGTACTTTCTTCATAATACCACTGTGTATAATTATGATATCTCTTCATTAATGCTTTAAAAACAACAAAAATTTTTATTTAAAAATGGACTTGTTTTTTTTATATTATTTTTTTGCTTTTTAATAATCATTTATCAAATTCATTTTATGTCACATTTTAATGTCACATTTTCAGTAAATGGTCTTTGATATATTCGCTGTTCTCCTGTAACCGTTCTGAAGGAGACAAATTTTAAGTTTCTCACCTACGAAGAACAGCGAGAGAAAGGTCCATTCTGGTGAGACAATGTTCAGAGGAAAAGTTTTATTTTTCAGACCTATAACATTTTGGATTCTACAACAATAATTAATTGAGATTTTAAATATGTTCTTGACGTAAACGTGATACAACTTCAACAAATTTGTGTGAATAGAACTACCACGATAGACCACCAAACCAAGTTTGTTCAACAAATTAAATTTTTGTTCGACGTAATAATTAGATAACAATATTCTACAATAGCTTGTAGACAATGGAACAAATTGCAGCTTCCCAATAAATGAATATGTTACTATCAAAAAGGGACCTGAGTCACTTTTCTGGTGGTTTTGAGTTATTGCTTGTTACACGCTCTTTGGGGGTAGATATATATTTTTTCATCACAAATGGTCATGATGCAACTACCAAAACAGTAGCATGATATTCCCGAACTTGTTTGTCCCATTTTCAACTATTAAAACTGCCTTTCTTGTTGTTTTTAATGTATTAGTAACACTCCCAAGTTCCAAAAAAATATCCCCCCCCCCCCCCACGCAAATTAATTGAATTCTTGTAAAATAGGAACAGTCGACTTCTCTCCTAGAAATGTGAGTGAATATTAAATACTAGATAGTGTGCCCGCCCGTTGGAACAGGATGAATAAAATATGTTGTGAACACTAACACTTGTACTGCTACTACTACTACTAATGCTACAACAACAACAATAGCCCAGGTTCATTGAACGGAGTGTTTTGGTGCCCACTTTACGAGAAACTGTAGGTCCTGTACTTAGAAACTCACCAACTGGCTAAATAACCCACCTGATCGTTCAGGGTGATTGCAATATGTTGGCAAAATTAATAGTTATAATAGTACTATTATTGCAAATACTAATACTGCTGAGAATAGTACAACAATTAATACTAAATTAACAATGACTACTAATCTTACTACTACTACTACTACAAATAATACTAACAATAGAAACAGTAGTTGCAGCAGTAGTAATAGTATTAGTAGTAATTGCTGTTGTTCTAGTAGTACACGCACCTGCTGAAGTGAAGCTTATAAAGGATGCTGGTATGCACTCTGCCAGCGCCGACCTTCAGCTCAGAACACTTATTACACAACCGACACCAACGCTGCCAATCGAAAACGGTTGGTTTTGCTCTGTCTTTTACCCTTACCTGTTTTCTCAGCACGTATACAACAGTCTGATAGCATGTATTTATATAGAACACCAACAGATTTATATTTTTTTTCTAGACTGTGGATGAATGCCTATTACTTCTCGCTGAATGAGGCATATTTATAGTAATAGAGTCTGAAGTTATTTTCATAGTAAGTAAAATATACTCTGAAAATTAAAAATTGAAGAATTTGCTTCACTAAGGATCTGTCGTAGGGAAATGTGCCCCTGCGCCACGCTTTGAGGTTAGAAAACCAAATTAACTGACCAGGAAAATATCTGGGAAGATTGCGCCAAATCCGGTTTGGGTTAACCATAGGAACTCAGCAAACTTCCTTTAAAAATTAACCTGAAATTTTAGTATTCGAAAATATAAAAACAACTTAGATCCTCTGGTACTTGCTCAGTTCGTTATAAAAACAAATAAACACCAACCAACCCACTCCCCACACACACAAATTATAAATTATGTCTTTACAAACGAATGTTTTCTACCAAAATGTGTATCCAGTCCAACCATAGCTATCCTTACACGCATAGGGAGCAATAGAAAAGTGGAAACATAGACCTAACTCTTAACTAGAACACTAAAAATGACGTCAACAAGGAATACAACCCATTGATCATTTAACACAAAGTGACGTATGGAAAATTTGATCGAATAGATTTATAAAAGACGTCAGTGCTCCAAGTAAAGTAACATATTTTGTATAAATTATAGATTAAAAAATAATAGCGATAACAACAAAATCTGTGAGCAAAAGCTCTCCTGACCCTAACCGCTTCTTAGAACTCCTAACAACTGATAAAAGTGTGTAAAAAGGATTGCACTACCCTTTTCTCGAATGGGAATGTACCCATACAAGAATATTTCTAATTCGCAATTCTACGTACGTGCCCAATAAAATGTAACATCCAGGTTAAAAATATTTTCTTATTTCACACGAAACGTAAAGATATTACAGCATTAAATCGGTGTATATTTCACACTCATATCATAAGGATGCATGTTTTATTATCATGCATTATGATATAGTAACGAAACATGCACCGATTAAATGTTTATGTTTTGTGTGAAATAAGAAAATAATTATTTAACCTGGGTGTTACAATTTATTGGACATGTACTTAGAATACCAACCTGCACTTTCAAGCAGTCGTTAAGGTGATAGATAACATTGTAACAAATAGTTACTGAACTTATCGAAATAGTTCCATAATTGTTAACCAATTGGAGTCTAGTTGTACTTTGTAGATAATATATCCAGGAACCCCAGGAACTTATCGATAATAATAACAATCCTATATTGATCAATATCGAACGACAAACTTTTCCCATATTCGCCTGTATCGGAGATCGATATAGGATATATATATTGAGCACCACCTTTCATCAAGACAAATTTACTATTTTAATAAATATAATTACATGTGGTCTTGATTACATCTTTTTTCATTCCATTACTTTTTCTATTCTCTCGTCTTGAGGTACAGTTGAAACTTTTTGCGCTTGTCTATGGCTAGATTCGAACATGGAACTTCGTGATTTGCCGCCGTCGCTTTAGCCACTTAGCTACGAACACATCCGTAGAGAACGGTGCGTCGATTAAGAACTTCAGCTAAAACATGGAATGTTGTGACATAAAATTATTTTTATGGCAGGATAACTTCAAGAAGAAAACGTGTAGAAATTTTATACTTAAGATCTGTTATTTTCGCATTAAATAGACGTTTTAAAAAACACAGACCATGCTTGTTGGAACGATATTGGTTAATGCCAATTTACATAGTGCAATGGTATATTCAGACAGTGGTATGTCGCTAAACTTCACATTTTAATCCATACGTTTTGTTTTCATGTTTACTCCTTGAAACGTTTTTTGTGCATAACATTTAATATCGAAATATCGTATAACACCTGTGTCTATCGATACCATCATCAGGGGTGAAGTCGATCATCACTAACTGTTGTAATTTTGCACTCTAATCACTTCGTGGTTACATGAAACAACGGTAGTACCTTGATATCATTGCTACTAAGAGACTACCACTGTTTCATCCAACCACAAAGTGATTAGAGTGCAAAATTACAACAGTTAGTGATGATCGGCTTCACCCCACTCTGATCATCTTCACCCCTGATGACGGTAATAATTCAAAACGGTTGACCATAATTGATATTCGCGTTATGGGCGCATTGTGGACCCAATATTATTATGCTGTTAGTCTGCTCAGAGGGAGCAACTAACTCCTAGGACTTTCATACCAAGCTAGGGAAGGATAAGGTGCAGCACAACGTATTGTATCTTGAATATTCTGTAAATTTTGAAAACACTTTTCTAGCGATACTTCAAAAATGACTCAGATTACCAACTTGCTAAAAGTAGAACTTTGATTGTTAAATTGGGACCCTGTGCTTGACACCACAAGGCCACCTCTACACCCACGTAAGATCATGCCCTGGATCTGGTGAACTGCGAGCTTGTACCACACGGGCCAAACCATTACTACAAACCGGTACTAGTAACACTTGAAACGTATGCAACAGACACTGGTGAATTGCTTCTTGCCGACAGTGCTAGGTTGTGGGTTGACAGGAATACCATACATCGACTTGGCTGGGAGATATTGTACCATTCCTCGCACTCCTTGGATCTTGCACCAACTGATTTTCATCTCTTCCAGCCTTCGTAGGAAATATTTCGACAAAGAGGCAGTCCTGCGCAGTCACTCACGGCCTCTTTGCCTTCAACACTCTCGCGTTTTGCCACCAGGGCATTGAGCAGCTGCAAGAATGTCGGCAAAAGGAGTCGAATACCGATAAGGATTAGTTTAAGGACTAACATTTTGTGTAAGTTACATTTTGTGTATATCTTTCTATGAAAAAACCGGCAACATTTTTGTTACTTCGCACTACAGCAAATGTAACCTTTGAGGTCTGTTAGATCCTACCGATATAGTTGTAGATTAATTCGTTTTCGAAAAGATCGCTCGACGTATGCTGAATACATATGCAATCCTTAATTTATTTTCTTCTTTTTGAAGTAGATATTAAGATATTTTATACATACATATCTATGTGTGTCATTGGATATAACATTATTAACAAAAGGATATTATCAATGTTTAACAACTTTCTAACCTTTTCTTTCACTTGTCGGTTTTATAAAGAATCATACTGTTCTTTTGTTTATTCTTCACTTTTAGCTCCACCATAGAAGTGTCATACCAACTTTGCACTTCGACGTAGAAGTGCTTTCATATTATTGTCCGTTTGGTGACAAAAAAAAATGTGCAATATCTTATGCGTGTATACATAAATTTGTAGAACACAACAAGTGCTAAAACAAAGCAGATATACTATATTTTTAGTATTTAAAATAATTAAAGAACAAAAACAATTTTTGTACATTTGAGAACTTACTTCTCTGCATTATTTTACGTACGTTGTAAAGAGGGGGAAGGTAAATTTACAGAAGGGAAATCTTAGTTCTTAAAGAGAAAAAAAGACATTTTTATTGCATACTGAAAATTAACTAGATTTCATTTGCTTAATGGAAGTAATTTTACTGTTCTACTTCTTCGAAAACTTCACAGAAAATATTGCAGTGCAAAGGCACAGGGAATTCTAGGTTATGTGTGATTTGTGGAGAGATGAGGAGTTGGGAGAAGCTTCCTGAAGTTTAGATTTTAGAATGTTAAGAACAAGACAGAGAAGGAGATGCAGGTATAGTTTAAATACAGGAAGTAAAATTTTGCCAGATAGCAGCAAAGATTTTTCATCTCTGCCGTGTAGATGAACGAAAAAGGAAGTTTCCGTTGGTAGAAATCGTTTTTCATAAAGTTTACTATACATCCTATACTAACACGTTACGATGATGCAAATATAATTTGTCCATCAAAATTATATATATAGTTTGCTCAGAGAAGGCAAAGTCGAAGCTTATTTAAAACCTAAACAGGACAGCCAACATTCTTGACAGAGTCCTCACACCTAACGAAGAAACCATCTACTATCTTCTAAAGGACGTGTTCATTTGTACAAAAAGAAATTTATATATACGAAACGAAATATCGTGTAGAACTTTCAGTCAGTTTCTCTGTCAATTTTGGAGTTAGTATCCCACATCACAATGCACGAACGAAATTAAAATGTGATTACTGTGTAGTTTTACAAGCTACTAGAACCTACTCCAACCTTAAGTAACATTCTTGGTTAATTCGTTCGTCGCACCAGCACCATAGTCAACCATTACATTACCTCGAAACCATCCTCTCTAGTTTTTTTCGAGTCTGAGAAAGCATTGGATAAAGTTTTGGATCTGGTCATGTTCCACTTCCTTTTAACTTTTCTTCCACTTCCTAAGCATATTTTACATGAACACCAACGCCAAAGTATTTTATTTAAATTCCTAAATAGAAATATTCCATAGGGATCCTCCTTCTCCCCTCTTCGTTGCTGATATTCCTCTCCTCCCACTAAATATCTTTATTTTCTACTTCACCGATGGCACGTCTTTCTTAATGCTGAGGAACACAATCCAATAATCAACACCATGAATATGACCGTATTCATTTACAAACTCGCTTAGTAATTGGGGCTTCACCATCAGCTCTATTAGAAAATATTTCATAGTGATTCCCCCTCGCACACCATAACCCATCAAAAAATAGCCATCACCCTACTGTAACAACCAATCGTTCCCACGAGAAAAGCCGTGTATTTTAAAATCGTATCCGACAATCACTTAATCTGGCTACTTCACCTAAAGAAAGGAAATATGCAAACCAATTATCCGATTAAACCTACTAAAGTGTCTCACTGAAGCCATTTGGGGACTCAAACCCCAATCATCCTAACCACCTACAAAGCTGTCCATGTTCTTAAATATCGTAATGTTTTTTGTTGTTGCTAGTAATTTGGCGATCCACGTAATGGTGATTGTTGTGGTTGTTACTTTGTAACGTAGCAACAGGATCGTATATGACGTGATAGCACTGTCTTTACAATATACGATATAAATTTTGGTAGAGTTTTTATGACTGAAGATTGTTTATTATAGTGGTTATTTAATGAATAAATAGAGCAACCTAATGATCCATATCCCATTACAATATGGACATAGAGTGTATTTCAGCAGACGACCATATTTACCACTTAAAATTATGGAATGATCGCTATAAAGTCCAACAGAATCATATGGAAAAACACCACGAAGGAATCAACTTCCCTCATTTAGTATTGCATATCGGAACACTTCGCACCAAATACTTAGTCAAACGTCTTAAAACCCACCATACACCTTCTTACATAACATTGTTATGTATCACTAATGCCAGAGCGTAAATGTTAAACCCACCTCTACACCCTTCATTACATTCGTCCTATATCAGTTCACGGTACATCCTATTCATCCCAACAAAGCACTGATCGCAGACTTCAGTTCACCGAATAAGTCTCACCACGTCTATGTTTCCACATTAGGATCTAGAACACCCCGCAGATCAGAGAACCGTTAGTCACTTGTCTACAGTGTGTCGAATTGTCGTTTCGTAAATCATCATCATCTCATCGCTATCATCTGGAAACTAGATTGAGTAAATACGATCTTAAAACCATGAGGTAAACTCATAATATTCGAGATTGAAGAAAATAGAGTACAAGATCAACTCACCCTCCTTTCGCTCATCAAACAAGTATTATCCTACCACCACACTACACAACGTCGAAAATATAGGCACTCAGAAAGGAGATACCATAGGTCTAACAGGCTAGGAAAAGAGAAAAACAACGAAGTTACAATGGCAGAAAGAACTGGCAGTCACTTGTTAATAGGAGCGTCAGGTTCAAGTTTACATGGCAAGATATCTTATGCTATTAAGTGTTACCACAGGATGTTATCAGCCATAGAGGAGCATTGGTAGCATGAACAACAGTGATATATGTTACAGTTGAACTTTCTCCCAGAAATATGCTGCGTACTTCAACACACGTTTCTCTATTATATAGCAGAATAATGTTCTGGTAATATGTATGGAAAAAACATTATCTATATAAAAGAAGGCGTGTCGTTGGGAAACATACATTTTCCTTCTGTTGTTTCGAAATTAACATTTCATGAAAATGTCAGTGACTAATTTAAACGACTAATTTTCAAGCATGCACTGTGTTCTGTCACTATGTTATACCTTTTACCATAAATACTCCTTCGAAACAAAGGCATAAAAGTGATCCGCATAGTGTATCCTGTTTCCACACGTTCTTATTCTCAAATGCTTTATGAATTATGGAAAATCCTGATTAGATAAACGTATTATATTCATGCACGTAGGAGGAAATCGAAAGGAAAGGAAAGCGAAACAGAACTACCAAAAGTTTTGCGTATATGCAGTTCAGCTTCAACGTTCTGCAACTAAATAAAATGTTACTACTTGTAATTATATAAATACAGCTGCAGGCAAATTAGAGACCTTGAACAGAATTTTACGCATGAGAGATTGTGTCACACTTCTTGCTCATGAATACAAATGGTATCCTTTGTGAACTTTAAAGAAACTGTGAGCTATTCTCCATAATCTTAAACATGATATTAGAACTTTATTTCAGTCTCGGAAGGTAAACATATAATAAAAAGAATAGTTTATTCGTTAATAAACTCAAACAAGATGATGGTTTAAAACTAATTTTTCATTTTATTACACTTTGAAAGAATTTCAATGTCTTTTCTGGGAAAAAGTCCGTTAACCAGGCAACTAAATGCATCGAGATTTCCGATAACATAACTAATGAAAATGTGAATCTTTTCCGATTCCAACAATGCCATGGTCTTAGGAAATAAATGGTAAAGATGCACAATGTCTCAATACCTCTGCCTCGTATTGTACAGAGGCAAACGTAACACATATTGGTGGCCATGGCAACTGAAGCTGTAGGTGTCATGGGTTTTATTGTTGTACATTGTGAATCATATTGAAACAGCATGATTGACGAGTAATTCTGTGTAGGAAATCAAACTGGAACAAGGCGTCAGAAACGTATCGCAAACCTCTAGACATGGAGCGCAGACTCAACTTCAGAACTCACAGTGTGTCGCTGGTTTGAGAAATTTGTCGCTGGTTTGAGAAAGATCATGAAGTTACAGGAAGAGGTCAAAGATATATAGCGATACGTTGAAGGTATGTGTGGAGGCAAATCGCTCATCCTTCCCTTTTCATACAGTTAGTATCTCGGCATACCTCTGTACACTTATAGTACATTCTTCCGTCCTCACCTTCACTGAGTACATGCCCAGATTTCAGTCACACTGACAGTAGGAGTGCCCTCTGACTGGAAATACGTACTCGTTTGATATATTCCACTTTGATGGTAACAACGAAATAGAAAATAGGACTGTAAAGCCTTTATATTGTCCTCCAGCGCTGTCTGAGAATAATGTAATCTTCTTTAAAGCTGTAGTTCTCACCACTATTTCGTTTTGATCTCACAAGATATTTCCTTCCGTTTATTTTCGTTTCCTAACTTGGTTTCTGGTAGTTATTGTCTTCACCACCTGCAGAGTGTTCTTTTGTTGATGGTCAATTATAACTTGGGCTAACTTTGGTTAGTCCATACAGTATCACTTGGATCCGAATCAGCAATGATAGTTAAACTTTCGTTAGGAGAACTTCCAGTAGTCGCATTGTTACCTGCATGGCTGATGGAATAAGGGTCTAACTGACTTCCAACCTCTGTACCTCCTCAGCGATTGGCCGGATTTTTTTTTTAGAAAAGTATGGAAATATAGCAAACATTGTATAGACCTTAAAAATACATAGGGGGCAATAACGGCCTAAAATCACTTAGTCCCTTATTCTTGCTTACTCTTCAATTAACAATATTTTTTACAGTAAGTCACTGCTGAAGTAAGAATATAATGACACACGTGAGAATTATTTCTATTTTCTTAAATAGACATTTAAATAGAAACTCTAATTTAGAAATACTATAAAGCACAACGATGTATCTAAACTTCATCCAAAGTTTAAGCATAAGTAAAATTCGTGTTTAAAGTTCTTGGTCATCTTCGCAAAATATTTCTCCAGTTAAAAAGCATTGTTATAGGAATTGAATATTCTTTTTTTTTTATTTGAAATTCGTGTTTTCCCCTCAGAATATTCTTCCAATTCTACCGTCAATTCCCATTTTACAATAATTTTCTGGCTGCTCAACTGTTTCGCACAAATGGTTGGCCGCTGAACGTTTGGCATCCACAAAACTCAACCGCACTCTTTGAGGATAATTCACTCTCGGAGTTTGTAATTATCTCTTACGTTCCTCATCATGCGTATGAATCTGGGCTGCGTATCAATCTCTACGTTTGCAGTTCTCTGAAGTAGAAACTGTAACTTTATCGTGTAGACTAGAGGTTTCTGGATAGCTTGCGGGGTCCATTAAAATCATATTACATTACGCTCTCCATTTTGTAATTAATA